>PVKH010015521.1:0-16063 GCA_004027955.1 Chaetophractus vellerosus | reverse complement strand
GGTGCTTGGTAGTAATCCCTCGGTGCCAGGTAGGCTCATCCCCAGGAGTCATGTCCCATGCCAGGGGTAAGGTAATGCATTTATATGCTGAGTTTGGCTTAGAAAGAAGGCACATTTGAGCAACAAGGAGGATCTCAGGAGGTAACTCTTAGGCACTCTATAGTACTAGGCTAAGTTTCAATTTCAAAAGTAAAGGTTCATAAGTACAGTCATCAATATCAAGGGCCTATCAATGGTCCATCCTTCTTCACTAGTCACCACCCTGTACTCGGGGGATTGTTGCTGTCCCATTAGAAAATATAGCAGAAGTCCCCAGGATGGGAATTTGATTTTCTTTCAGTTATTGTGTATATCTCCACCAACCATGACAAAGCCCCATGAACACTTGAACACATTTATATGCCTTAAAGGTATGCCCCAGGTGACTCTTTTCCCATGCATCCCCCATCACTGCCACCCTGCACCAATGATTTTCCCCTGCCACAGCTGTAACCCTTCTGTGATCCAAAACTTCTTCAAAAATGAACCTAAGCAAATAATCAAATACAATTAATAAGAAAATGAAATAATAATGATAGTTTTAAAAATAAGGGGGAATTGTGGGACCATGGCTGATGGGGTAGGCAGATAAGCTCAACTGTCACTAAAACAACTGAGTGAGAGTCAAGGGATGCCTTGTTGACCTGCTTTGGGGTACAGCAGACCAGGATACTGCTTCACAACTTTCAGGAGAGTCAGGGACAGATAGGAAAAGGCCAAAACATCAAACTGTGAGTTATTGATCCTCGTGGTCACTAGGAAGGGTTTCCCTCCCCCACCCTCAAGATATTGAGTGAAGGTAAAACTTCTGGTGAATAGTATCTTACTGAGAGGAGAGCAGACTTCTTCCTCCCTGCCAGCTGTTTTAGATACATAGAGAGCAAGAGGGTGCTCTGGGTCATCTAGGAGGGTACTGGAAAGATAGGGATGCAGGAAAAAATCTTGAATTTCTCTCCCCTGTGACTGAAAGTGGCACATATACCCCACCCTCAAGACAAAGAACCTAGGTGGATCCACCGGCTCTCTCCTCCAAACAGAGTGTGAGGGCAACCTCCCTGGGAGAAGGAGGGGTCTGGGAAGGTGGAGAATGGTTTCTTTGTGGCTATTTTAACCAGCTGAGCCCCCCTTGGGTGTCAGAAGGGATCCTGACATGACAGGGATAGGGGAGGGGGATCTCCTCAGGCAGCTTGTCACACCCTGGAGCCTAGGTAAAAAGAAGAATTACATCAGAAAGGGGCAGAGATAAGGGACTAAGCAGCAGGACTGCAGGGAATCTAACCTGCCTGAGGAGAAGGGGGTGAATAACCTTCCAAAAGGCTCTCTAACCTAAGGAGACAGATGAGCTCAGTGGAAGAATTCCTGCCTAGTATATACAAGGTCCCTAGTCCAAACCCCAGCTCCTCACTGAAAAGTGATACAGAGGTATCAGGAATCCAGCTGAAACTTTATGACAGAGAACATATTAATATTCTCTTTCTATTAGCTTTTCTTGGATCTCTTATTTTTTAAAAAAAGTTTCATTTTTCATTTTCCTTATTTTACTCACTAAAACCTGGTTTAAAACCTGCAGAGGACAGGCTGCAGGGCGATTGATTGGTGAATAGCAGCAGCCTGAAAAGATCCTTAGAGGATTTAAGAGAGAAGGCTTTTTCCCCGTTTATCATTGTTTTGTGATTTTTAATTTTGCCTTCTTCCACTTTTTCTAAAAATGCGTTGCTGCTGTCTTCCCCTTCCTTTGGTTCTCTGTTTGCTTTTTCTTTTTCTATTTTGTTTACCAATTTTACCAATTTTCTCCACCTCTGCTATATCTTTTCTCTTTTTCTGTTTTATGTTGTTCTTATTTCATTCCACCTCTTTTACCTTGGTCTTCAATTTTTCTTGTTCTCATTTCTCTCTCCATCCTACTTTCTCTGTTTTCTTTCTGTTTTTACTTTTGTTTTTCTTTCTTTCTGTCTTATCCTTTTCCTTTCCCTTCTTCTCATCATTCTAGCCTTTTAAGTAATTCTACACTTTTCTTTATTCTGTTTCTTGTTTCATTGTTTCTACTCCATTTTTCTAACCTTATTCCTTTATACTTCTTACTCGGGTTAATTATTCAATTTCCTAGGTCTTGTATGGTCCCTTTCCTACCTTTTACTGTTATTACTACTATTATTCTTTTTCTCTTCCTAGCTCTTCTTATTTCTCTAGTCCTAATTTCTTGTCAAGGGAACATAGACAAGAGCAAGGAACTAGACTAAGAGGAAAAAAGTGTCAAAGAGAAACCTTACCACACTCAAAAACAACAAAATAAAACCATAGAGTTAATAGAGAAGCTAATCAACTGAACAAGCCTATCAAGATAAACAGATGCCTAGAAACAAACAAAAAAATACAAATCATACTAAGAAACAGGAAGACATGGCTCAGACAAATGAACAAACTGAAAACCAGGAGCAGATGCAGAACATGGAACAACTAACAAGAGCTGTCCAAACACATATCATGAACCAACTTAATGAAGTCATGGAAGAGATTAAGAGTATTAAGAAGACACTGGGAAAACATACTGAAGAAACTGTAAACATACATAAATAGATAACAGATATGATGGTGATGAATGGCA
Organism: Chaetophractus vellerosus; assembly: GCA_004027955.1. Classification (NCBI taxonomy): domain Eukaryota; kingdom Metazoa; phylum Chordata; class Mammalia; order Cingulata; family Chlamyphoridae; genus Chaetophractus; species Chaetophractus vellerosus. Next base: position 13,419 of record PVKH010015521.1, on the reverse strand, counting down.
CAATCCAAGAAATGAAAAATTAAAAAAAAAAAACTGGAAACATATAACAGCAGATCTGAACAGGCAGAGTAAAGAATCAGGGATGAGTAAGGCAGTACATCTGAAATCAAATAGATAGTAGAACATATAGATAAAAAGAGAGAAAAAATCCAGCAGGGAATTAGAGATTGGAATGACAACATGAAACATACAAACATATGCATAATAGGCATCCCAGAGGGAAAAGAGAAAGGAAAGGGGACAGAAGGAGTGTTGGGGAAAATAATGGCTGAACACCTCCCAACCCTACTGAGGGAGATGGACGTACATGTCCAGGAAGTGCAGTGCACCCCAAACAATAAAAACTCCAACAGGCCTACTCAAAGACACATATTTGTCAAATTGTCCAATGCTCATGACAAAGAAACAATACTGAAAGCAGCAAGAGAAAAGTAAACGATCACGTACAAGGGAAGCTCAGTAAGATTAAGTGCTGATTTCTCATCTGAAACCATGGAGGCAAGATGTAGTTAAGCTGCTAAAAGAAAAATCTTACAGTCTAGAATTCTCTATCCAGCAAAGCTGATATTCAAAAATGAGGAAGAGTTCAAAATATTCACAGATAAAAAGAAATTAAGAGAGTATATGAACAAGAAACTAGCACTTCAAGAAACACAAAGGGGAGTTCTGCAGGTTGAAAGGAAAAAACAGGAGAGAAAGTTGGAGAAGAGTGTAAGAACAACTAAAAAGATTAAAAAAAAGAAATAAAAACAACATATGACATACATAAACCAAAGAAAATATGGCTAATGTAAGCAATTCCTTGATAGCAATAACATTGAATATTAATGGATTAAACTTACCAGTCAAAAGACACAGATTGGCAGAATGGATAAGGAGATATGACCCACCTATATGCTGTCTATAAGAAAACCACCTTAGACCCAGGAATTCAAGGAGGCTGAAAGTGAATGGTTGGAAAACAATTTTACAAGCAAACAATAACCAAAAACGATCAGGAGTAGCTATACTAATACCGTACAAAATAGACTTTATATGTAAAACCATTGTAAGAGGCAAAAATGGACACTATATATCAATTAAAGGGGTAATCTATCAAGAAGAAGGAATAATCATAAACATTTATGCACCTAACCAGGGTGCTTCAAAATACATGAGGTCAATGCTGGGAAAACTAAGTGGAGAAATAGATGCCTCTACAATTAAAGTGGAGGAATTTAATACACCCTTATCAACATTACACAGAACATCTCAACAGAGAATCAATAAAGAAACAAAGACTTTGAATAATATATTAGAGGATCAGGACCTAATAGACATATACAGAACACTACACCCAAATACAGCAGGATATATTTTCTTCTCAAGTGCACATGGATCATTCTCCAAGGTAGACCAGATACTAGGCTACAGAACAGCTCTCAGTGAATTCAGAAAGATTGAAATTATACAAAGTAATTTCTCTGACCACAATGGAATGAGGCTGGAAATCAGTAAGGATCAGAGAACCAGATTAGGCACAAAGATATGGAAATTAACATATACACTCTTAGACAAACAGTGGGTCAAGGAGGAAATCTCAAAAGAAATCAGCAACTACCTTGAAATGAATGAAAATGACAACACAATATATCAAAACCTATGGGATGCAGAAAAAGCTGTACTGAGAGGGAAATGCATAGCCATAAATGCATATATCAAAAAAAGAAGGAAGAGCTAAAATAAAAGACCTAACTGCACACCTGAAGAAATTAGAAAAAGAACAACAAACTAACCCCAAAGGCAGTACAAAGAAGGAAATAAAGATTAGAGCAGAACTAAATAAAATAAAAAATAAGAAAGCACAAGAAAAAATAAACACAACCAAAAGCTGATTCTTTGAGAAAATCAATAAAATTGAGAAACCCTTAGCTAGACTAACAAAGAAAAAAAGAGAGAAGATGCAAATACACAAAAAAGAAATGAGGAAGAGGATTTTACCAATAAAGAGTATCATAAGAGGATACTTTGAAAAATGATATGCCAACAAGATAGATAATTTAGAGGACATGGACACATTCCTAGAAACACACAAGCACCCTACATTGACGAAACAAGAAATTGATGAACTCAGTAGACCAATCACAAGTAATGAGATAGAATCAGTCATCAACAACCTCACAACTAAGAAGAGCCCAGGACCAGATGGCTTCACAAGTGAATTCTACCAAACATTCCAGGAAGAACTAATTTCAGTCCTGCTTAAACTTTTCAAAAAAAAAAAAATAGCAGTAGAAGAATATGGTTTAACTCTTTCTATGATGCCAACTTTACTCTAATACCAAGCCTAACAGAGATGCCACAAGAAAGGAAAATTATAGACCAATCTCTGTAATGAAACTAGATGCTAAAATCCTAAGCAAAATACTTGCTAATCGCATTCAACAACACATCAAATGAATTATACACCATAAACAAATGGTTTCATCCCTGGTATGCAAGGATGGCTCAACACAAGAAAATCAATTAATATAATACACCACATAAACAGTTTGGAAGAAAAAAAGCACATGATCATCTCTATGGATGCAGAAAAAGCATTTGATAAAATACAGCACACTTTCCAGATAAAAACACTACAGAAGGTAGGGATAGAAGGAAACTTCCTCAACATGATAAAGGGTATATATGAAAAACCCACAGGTAACATATTCAATGGTAAAATCCTAAAAGCTTTTCCTCTCAGATCAGGAATAAGACAAGGATGCCCATTATCACTGCTCCTATTTAACATTGTGTTAGAAGTACTTGCTCAAGCACTTAGGCAAGAAAAAGAAATAAAAGGCATCCAAATTGGAAAGGAAGAGGTAAAAATTTCACTATTTGCAGGTGATATGATCCTATACACAGAAAGACCTGAGAAATCTACAACAAAATTTCTAGAGCTTATAAACGAGTTCAGTAAAGTCACAGGTTATAAGATAAATGTGCAAAATCATTAGCATTTCTGTACACCAATAATGAGCAATCTGAGGAGGAAATCAAGAAAAAAATCCAATTTACAATAGCAACTAAAAGAATCAAATACCTAGGAATAAATATGCAGAAAACTACACAGCACTGTTAAAGAAAATCAAAGAAGACTTAAATAAATGGATGAATATTCTCTGTTCATGGATAGAAAGACTAAACATCATTAATATGTCTATCCTACCCAAACTCTTCTAAATATTTAGCACAATCCCAATAAAAATCACCACAGCATTTTTTACTGAATTTGAAAAACTAACTATGAAATTTATTTGGAAGGGCAAGAGACCCTGAATAGCCAAAGAAACATACTGAAAAAGAAAAATGAAATCAGAGGAGTCACACTACCTGACTTTAAAGCATACTACAAAGCTACAGTGGTCAAAACTGCATGGTATTGGCACAAGGATAGACATACCAACCAATGGAGCCAAATTGAGATTTCTGATATAGATCTTTGCATATACAGGTATTTGATATTCGATAAGCCCACCTAGACTCCTCAACTGGGAGAGAATGGCCTCTTCAACAAATGGTGCTTGGAGAACTGGATATCCATATCCAAAAGAATGAGAGAGGAACACCATCTCACACCCTATACAAAAATTAACTCAAGATGCATCAAAGATCCAAATATAAGAGCCAAGAACATAAAGACCTTAGAAGATAATGTAGAGAAACAACTACAGGATCTTGTAGTAGGAAATGGTTTCATGAACTCACACCCAAAGCATGAGCAGCAAAAGGAAAAAAAAACATATAAATGGGACCTCCTCAAAATTAAAAACTTCTTTCAAGGAGTTTGTCATGAAAGTGAAAAGGCAGCCTACCCAATGGGAGAAAATATTTGGTAACCATATATCTGATAGGAGCCTAATATCCAGCATATATAAAGAACTCCTACACCACAAAAATAACAAGACAAACAATCCATTTTAAAAATAAGTGATTTAAATAGACACTTTCCAAAGAAGAAGTACAAATGACTAAAAAGCACATGAAAAGGTGCTCAACATCACTAGCTATTAGGGAAATGCAAATCAAAACTACAATGAGATATCATCTTACTCATATTAGACTGGTGGCCATTAAAAAAACAAAGGACTACAAGGTTTGGAGAGGACGTGGAAGAACAGGAACCCTCATCCACTGCTGGTGAGAATGTAGAATGGTGCAGCCTTTGTGGAGGACAGTTTGGCAGTTCCTAAAGAAAACTAATAGATCTGTCATATGATCCAGAAATTCCACTGGTGGGTATATACCCAGAAGAACTGAAAGCAAGGGCATGAACAGATACATACACAACAATATTCATAGTGGCATTATTCACTGTTTCCAAAAGTTAGGATGAACCCAAATGCCTATCAACAGATGAATGGATAAACAAAATGTAGTATACAGATACAATGGAATATTATTCAGCTCTAAGAAGGAATACAGTACTAACACAAGGGATAACATGGCTAAATCTTGAGGACCTTATGTTGAGTGCAGCAAGCCAGGTATTGAAGGACAAATATTACATGACCTCACTGATATGAATCAAGCAAATTGAGCAGACTTACAGAGCTAGAGTCTGAAAGATAGGTTTACAGGAAATAGAAAGTGAAAAGAAGGTTGTGAGACAAGAGCATACAGATGAATCCTATGATAAGGTAGAAGCATGCAGTTGTGCAGGGTAGGGATATGACAGGGGTGTAGTGATACTACAGCGTTGGGCAGTGCAGGTTTGAAATGGTGAGGGGGAAGGGTAAGTTGGATGAGCCATGAAACTGGGGGAAGTGTTGGGGGAGGGAGCAGGTGAACATAGGGTATTGGTGGGGATGTAGTTGAAAATACATTGTTGGGAAATCTCCTTTGACAATATGACAAGGAAAGGTTGTCTGTTTAGGGTATTCAATGAGGGGGGGCAATCAGGACAGGGCGCACCTGGGGCAGGCTTCTAGGGAGTGCGCAAGTGAACATTTTGTTATAGTGTGTTATATCAGTGGGTGGAGACCCACATAATGAGTGGAAAGGAGTTAGACTCCCATCCTGGGGAGGCCTGCTATATTCTCAGACAGAGGGGTGGGAGTCTCTCGAGAGCATGGGTGGTGCTTAACAGGGGAAGACCGACCAGTGTGTCAAGCCCTCAGTGTTGCTGCAAGTAACTATGAATCTTTTCCTTCAAGGAATGAAGCCTGGTGTTCACAGTGGGCCCCAAGGGAAGGAGAAGGGAGAAATAGAATAGAGGGAACCAGGGGTATTTATTGGGCAATGGAAGTGTTCTACATGATCTTGCAGTGATAAATACAGGCCATGATAAATTTCATAAAAAATTTATACAAGTGTGTGGTCCAAAATGTAAACCATAATGTTAACGATTGACTATGGTTAGTAGCTATTTTTCAATATTTGTACATCAGTTGGAACAAATGTATCATCCACATATAAAAAGGTAATTAATACAGGAAGGGGAAAAAGAGAGGATGTTGAGTAAGTGGGAGTCCCCTGTATTCTGTATGTGACTTTACTGTGACCTAAAACTTCTTTGAAGAAAAAATGAAAAAAAGTAAGACACTGGGGGAATAAATGGAAGAAAATGTCACCGTACATACAGGACAACAGATCTTACAATGATGAAAGGAAAATGTCAAAAAAATGTTTAAACATTTTTCATTATTTTTAATATCCCAATTAATTTATTTTATTTTTAGCTTTTTGAAAATTTTCAGTATTTTATTTCTTACATTTAAAATTATTATTATTATTTCATTTTCTTATTTGTATTTGGTTAATTTGTTGGCTCCATTTTTCAAGACATTTTGGATCACAGAAAGTTTACAACTGTGGCAGGGGAGGAGCATTGGCATGGGGTGTTAGTAATGGGGGAAACATAAGAGGAAGTTCACCTGGTATATATATAAGGAATACAAATGTATTCAAACATTCATGGGGCATTGTCACAGTGGGTGGAGATTCACACAATAACCAAAAGAATATAAAATTCCCATCCTGGAGAGCTCTGCCACATTCTCTAATGGAACAGCAGCAATCCCCCAAGTACAGGGGCAATGACTAGTGAAGAAGGATGGTCCATTGATGGGCCCTTGGTATTGTTGACTATGCCTATGAGCTTTTGCTCTTTTATTGCTCAAATGTGGCCTCTCTCTAAGCCAAACTCAGCATATTAATGCAATAACTTCCCCCCAGTGTGAGACATGATTACCAGGGATGAGCCTCCTTGGCACTGAGGGATTGCTACAAGTACCAACAAGCAATGCAAGTGGGGAAAAAAGACCTTGACCAAAAGGGGGAAAGGTAAAGACAAATGAGTTTATATGGCTAAGAGACTTCAAAGTGAGTCAGGAGGTCATTCCAGAGGTAATGCTTATGCACGTCTCAGCAGGATCTCATTGATAGTCAAAAGTAGATAGTACCCCAGATAGTGGGGCTCCTGAGGGCTCTTGAGACATCCAGACACTATATTCAGGGAAGATAGCTCAGGAGTTTGGTTCCTTGCCAGTGGGCCCTACTTTGGAATTTATGCTCCCAATGTGATAAGAGTTGGACTCAGTTGTGGTTTCCTTACACATGGCTCTTCTGTCCTTCTATTTGAATTTATAATTAGCACTAAAGTTGTAGGTATACATCCAAGAGACTTCAATCTTTGGACTGTCCATGTGCCAGCTGGGCCCTTAATCTCAATGGAGTTGCAGCACCTACTCTCCAGTTCATTGAACTCACCCAGGACAACTAACGAGGAGGAGATTATGGATAAGCAACACACCAAGGAAACAAGATTGTCTACAACCTCAAACAAGAGAGTCCTACCCATCAGCCCTATGGGATCAAAGCCCCTCCCCCCCAATTAAAGGTTGAATGGGCATCATCATACCAGAATCCTCAGGATTTGGGGATGAAATATGGATTAAAGTAGACTTACTAGTATTCTACTATAGCCTTGTTTTAATTCTAGCAATGACAGAAAATGGAGGCAGTAGCCACTGGAGGTTTGGAGGGTAGGCAGAGTGAAAAACAGGCGTAACACAGGGGCATTTCTGGGACTTTGGAATTGTATTAGTCAGTCAAAAAGGGTGCTGATGCAAAATACCAGAAATCTGTTGGCTTTTATAGAGGGTATTTATTTGGGGTGGAAGTTTACAGTTACCCGGCCATAAAGCATAAATTACTTCCCTCACCAAAGTCTGTTGCCATGTGTTGGAGCAAGATGGCTGCTGATGTTCAGCCTTCCTCTTCCTCTTAAGGCTCCATGGTCCCAGTTTCTTCCAATATCAGCTGCAGGCTGGGATAAGTTTCATCTCTCTCCCGGGTCTCAGTTCTCTCTGGGCTCAGCTGCTCTCTTCTCTCCACAAGGTCAGCCGTAAACTCGTAGGTGAATGGCTCACCTCTCTTCCCAGGGCCTCTGCCGTGTCTAATGGAACCTTCTCTCTTTCTTCACATTTTGCTTCTCCTGCATGTTTACTTTCTGGGCTCCAGGATCAAAACTCTAACTCTTTTCTCTGCCATGTAGTTTTCTCTGTGAGTCCCCACCTAACAAGGGGCTGGGAACTCAACGTCCTACTGAAGTGGCCCAATCAAAGCCTTAATCATAATTCAATCATGCCCAGGTACAGACCAGTTTAAAAACATAATCCAATACTATTTCTGGAATTCATAAACAGTGCCAAACTTCCACAGGAATCACCCTGAATGGCATTACAAAAACAGATACAGGCCATTATATATCTTGCCATAGCCTACAGAATTGAGTGGTAGACAGTGTAAACTACAATGTAAACTATAATCCATGATTGCAATGAATGTACCAGGCTATTGAAAGATGTTGTTAATGTGGGAAAATGTGGGAGGTGTGGGGAGTGGGGCATAAGGGAATACCCCATATTTTTTATGTAACATTTATGTAATCTAAGTATCTTTAAAAAAATTAAAAATTATATTTTTAAAAATTGGCAAGTAAAAAAAAAAAAGAAAGATATTAAAAAGGGAGAGGGCACAGAAGAGGGTCACCAGGAAGATGAGGGAAATGAAAACAAAGTAATGGAGACACATATCTTAAAAGAGAGTGTTAAGAAAATAAAATGGCTGCCTGCCTTGGATGTTGCTAGGAGGTGAACTCTTTGCAAGAAGAGCTTTCCCAGAAGACAAAAACAATTGACCTACAGGGGTTTTCTGAGAAAATGGAACACATCCTATGGGATTGCTGATAAGTAACACTTGGTGATAAACCAGTTTCGGACCAGTAGAGATAGCTTATCAGAATGGACCTGTATACCCTACTAATAAATGTATATCTGCTCCCCACTTTGCAAGACACCCCTATGTAAAACTGACACAATGTCAGCTAATCAGAACATTTCCTCATTTGCTTATGTGTTCGCCCTATATGAGTTTCCCCTTTCTACTCCTTTGGTGGAGGTCCCTTCTACTATAATTGGAACACTGTCAGCTTCCTGAATTGCTCAATAAAGCTGGGATATCCCAAATTCTCTCTGATAAGAGAGAGAGAGAAAATAAAGCATACAGTAGGCAGAATGGTGTCATGGACACAACAGAAGCTTTGGAATACTTCAAGCATTGGTTTAGATCCATGTCCCTTTAATTCCTTGCTTGTGAACTTGGGCAAATCACCCTAAGCCTTAGTTTCCTCAGTTGAAAGACAGTTATATAGAATAACAACCTAATTGGTTAGTTGTGATGATGAAATGGAAGCAATTAGTGCAGAGCTTAGGATTTATCAAGCATCCAATAAATATTAGATTTGTTATCATTATTAATGCAAATAACCTTCCAATTGACCATGTTTAAGAGTGAGTGAGCTCCCTGTACGTTTAGGAATTCAAACAGAGACTGAATAAACTTTTATTGGAGAGAGGAGGATGGAGAAGAAACCCATTATCAATGAGAATCTGTGCTGACTCCAATTCTGGTTTGCTATTATTATAAAATACTAGTCCAAAAGAGAGAAGGAAAGAGAGAGGAGATGGGATTCATTCTTTAGTGACCTTCCTTCCATCTTCCAGCATGCTGCGACCTTTTTTATTCACCTCATCATCTGAAAAATCTCTCTAGGCACCGAATACAGCACTGCCTTACCCCATCTTCCTCTAGCTACTTTGCCTCAGACAAGTTCATATTCCATGCCAGGCCTGTTCAGACATAGCATCCTAACCATTCTCTGGAATTCAGGTTCTGGACCTGTGCTGGGATTTGTTCCTGCCCGCCTCACTCTCCCTTTCTTTACAGCCCCTCCCTCCAGTAATGATTTCAGTGGTCAAAAATCATAGCTCAGACAGATGAAGCTCTAGTAACCCATGGCAACCAGCTGCCTTTGGATAGAGAATGACTTTCCCATAATTTCATAATGTTCTTCAGTGGAGGGGGAGCAGAGAAAATGGAAAAATAAATAAATAATTCTGGCTCTGAAGGCTGCTGTGCTCCAGGAAGAGAAGGAAGAGTTGTAATATCCCCCAAGTTGATCATTCCACCCACCATCTTTCATAGGGAAATCGCTCTCTCTTCCAATAAATTCAGAAAGGCCCTCCTTACTTTGAAGTTCAAAAGAGCTCTAGGATTACCCATACTATCTTTAGCACCAGTGTAGCAGCCCAATTTGGAGAGAGGAGCTGATGCTGACTCTAAGTTGTCCCTAAAGTTTCAGACAGGCCTTTAAAATGCTACTGAAAAGTTATTTCTCCAAAAGATGCACATTACTCAAACACAATTAGTCACTTCCTGCTCATCAGCCCACATTGAGGATCATAGAACTGAGACCTGAAAAAGGCAAGGAAGACTATCTTAATGATAAAGGGGATGGTGCTGAGGACCCACGAGTGGAAATGACCACCGAGGATCCTAAGATCTGTGATGGCGGAGGAGGGTCTGGAACCCAGGCCTCCTGATTTGCAATACAATATTCTTATATTTTTTCTACTATACAATCTCATTTGCTGCTCTATCTTGGTCCTCTGCATTAAGCTTCTCTCTCTTTTCAAATTACAGTAAATTGAATGAATAATAGCTTAAAGAAGAGATATGTGTATATCCAATGACCTAGATCTAATTAGAAAGCAATAAATAATAATAATGGCATTACCTTACATTTATTTAACTATTCCATTGTTTTACAAATTGTTTTGCTCATTTAGAATTTCAGTGATTTTAATGATTTCAAAAGGGTTTGTAATAAATGCTTTGACCCTCAAAAATATTTGATTAAAATATTCCTTTGATCTATTCATTTTCATTCAATAAATATTTATTGAAGGCACAGTCTGTACCAAGACTTGTGCTAGGTGCTTAGGGTACATCAAAGAATCTATGGTAAATCAAAATGATAAGGAATGCCCACTTGTGTCTCAATATGCATAACTGAAGCCTGCATTCCCATTAGCAGAACCCTGCATACTCCTGAGTAGGTGAGCGACCCCCACCCGTCTATTATGCAGCCTGCTCAGGAATGCCCACTGGTATCTCAATATGCATAACTGAAGCCTGCATACTCTTGACCAGGTGGGAAATCTCACCCGCCTATTATGCAGACTGCTCGCTTTTGTGAATCTTGATGCTCTTGTGAATCTTGATCACCCACTTGATTAAGAATGTACCTATGTAAAAGCCCTATATAAACTGATGAAAATCAAGGTTCCGGGCCCAGAACTGATTTTTTTTGAGACTGACTTTTCTGGGCGCGTAATGAAACTGTTCGTCCGCTCCTCAGAGTGCTGTTTGGGTTTTTTCGGGAACGGATTTCTGCAATATTCTGGTGCATTGGCCAGGAAACCCAACCACGCTGGCCCTTTGAGCCTCTGGTTTGTGGCAGACAGGTGTGGCCAGTGGTGCTCGCCGATCGAACGAGGTTGGCGCCTCCTGTCCCTTTGACAGGACCTCCTTCCGAGGTGGGCTCCACTGACTGCATCGTGACAGCCCTACTCGACTCAAGGGGAGATGGACTGAACACCATCAGGAAGCTGGTGACAAGGTGAGGTCCCCGGGTGACCAGTAACCAGGCCCGTCTTCAGACGGAAGAGGGGACTGATCACTGCCTAGTTCCCGGTTGTCGGGAACACAGTTCAGGGCCTCCCAAAGGGGGGAGGCAATGTATAACCTCTGAGTGAATGAGAGTGTGAGTGGGGATGGTAGGGATTGTGCCTGCTGATCAAGTCTGTGGTCCCACAGCCAAAAACCACGGGATCCATGAGGGCCCTCAACCTACTCCACGGCCACGTCATACGGCATATTGGCTCACCTGTAATTTGTTCAGGCACCTTAGCTAAGATGGCTGAAGCTCTCTGGAGAGACGTGGATAGACGGGCACCTGAGTGGCATTTTGAGGCACCCCTTCCTTTGTTCGTCTTGCGACACCGTACACAGGGCGGGATGGGGTCATCACAATCCGAGCCCTCTTAACTACCAAGCGGCTTTCCCCTCAGGCCATTGCCTTCTACTACCATTTCCCCTTGGCAGCAGGCCTGGCAATGACTCAGCTGGGGGATTGCCCTCCACGGGTCCACACCCTTGCAGACCCGCCTTAAGCGACGGCAAGCAGAACCAAGATGGAAACCATGGGAGACCCTTCCCCAAGGAGTCACAGGCCAGGACTCCTCACTCTTTACCGGATTGTACCTGCCTAATACTGAGTTTCTCATTACAGGTTTGTGTTAAAATGCTTTAGAATGTTTTAAAAACTGGTACTGAAAATGTGTTTGCTAGTGAAAAAGTTGTCGCCTCAGGGCCACAAGGCTTGTTAGCTAGAACAATTGATCTCTAATCACTTAAGGCTTTTTGATGAGTTGCCTAACTGGGAAACTACCAAATGGTAAAGTCTTAAGAGTGAACTGCTTTTAAGAGCTCTGTAAGAATAGGAAGGAGCACGGTTTGGCTTGGGAACTTCAGGCGGGAACACTGCGCTGTCTCCCACATCCACGGTGCCCTGGCATTGCCTGGTATTGCCGGTGACAGGGTCTCTGATTCCTGGGGTGGCAGGAACCAGAGACATAACTCTGAATGTCTCTCGGGACATATGTCCTGGGTGCTTCGATTCAGAAAGCAACCAAACATCTGCTGAGATTTTATTATCTCAGTCACTTTAGTTTGGGGCAACAGTTCTTCCACCAATCGGCTTGGGTGCTTTGGTCTGAATTTCAGGGTTTCAGGCATCTCCCAAGACCTAGGTCGACCACAGGGATGCCTGTGAGTCCCAGGCTCTGGATTTCAGAATGCTGGATCCAGAGCATCAGCTCCAGATTTAGAGCGGTGAAAGTTTTAGTCAGACTTGGACTCTGGGACACCAGATCAGTTGACTAAAACATGCTTCTTCAATCTTCATTCTTCCTGGAATAATGGGCATGGTCTCTAGCCCTCCAGTAAACTCCCCATAGAAGTGTCTTTGTATGAGTTGGGAAATTCTGCCTACTGCTAGTTTACATAGCTACAGTATAGCTAAGAGCAGCCTCTGTATAAGACCCTGAATTCCAGTTAGAGCAATGTAAAGGAGGAGGACAGAGATCTGAGGGCCAGAAACCTCATGTCATGTCTCCTTAAAGAAATGAGGAAATACACCTCAAAGTTTGACTAACTTCCTGTTAGAAAAAGCCTCCTCAAATTAAACTCGGTTGTGCCTACAAAAAGTGTGAATGGAAATCAAGATCCTAACTGGTTACTGAACTTCCGGAAAATAAAACCTCAGTAAAAAATAAACTTTATCTAAGGATATTGTCTCTATATGCTTATATGAACTCTTTAACATTTGAGAACTGGAGTCTGGGATATCTGTGTTTAATATATTTTCAACAGTGCTGGGAAGGGATATCTCACTTGAGTGGTTCCTTGTTTTCAGACTAAACATGAACTGGGTTAGGAGTAAAATGATTTTAAAAAGGGTATGAGGCTCTGAAATCGATAACAAATGGATGTAAGTACTCCTGAATACTTAAACCTACTTTTTGAGTTGATTTTAAGTGTACTCCTGCTCTGTGACAAAGGATAAATGTATAACCTGTTTAATAATGGTGCTAGTAAATTGTTCTATTCTGGGATTTTTAAAAATGCATCTTAATAATAGCAAGCAGACTGTAGAAAAAAATTGATAATAAAACTTAAGATGTGAAAGATGGTATACTGTTCTTAAAAGAATAATTGTATTTCTGTTTTTACCCATTTTTCCCACTGAAGTACTATATATCATTATGTTGTTGTTAGAGAGACTCAAACCACTGTCTCTGGGTCTAGTCTTGGACCTATGCAGTCTATACTTAGAGGAGTATAGCACAGACTTGGGAGCCAGACAGAATGGGACCAGTTTTGTCACTTCTATCACTTTCCAGCTGTGAAACTTTGTATTAATTGACTTTCTGTGCCTCAGTTTCCTCACCTGCGGAGTAAGGATAATCAAAATACTTATGTCTAAAA
>PVKH010015520.1:0-16070 GCA_004027955.1 Chaetophractus vellerosus | reverse complement strand
GCGTGGACGGCCCTCTCCGCCAGCGCTGAGTGCAGAGCCGCCGACGCTTTGCCTAGCATGGCTCTGGCAGGCTCCAGTGGGGCCTGGCCACTGCCCAGTCCTACCTTCAGGCACTTCAGAGAAAATCTAATGACAGCTTCGGTGCTGAGGCGCCGTCGTCATCCTCAACCGTGTCAACTCGCCTTGCCCGTCCACAGAGGCCACTGCCAGGTGACCCTCGGGGACGCTTTCTGTGGACGTGCGTGTTGGATTCTCCTTCAGCTAAGTTGCAACTTCTGGTTTCCAAAAAGAAAAGGCAATAAATATCCAGATTCAGCTCTCATCAAAATGGAGTTTTGCCGCAAAGAAAAAAAAAAGTTCCTCTAGTGCTACAGGATTTGGAGGTAAAGCCGCCTGGAGACGCGTCAAGGCGAAACGCATCGGCGTGTTTTTTTCCTCCATGTCAAGACCCGGCGCACCGGTCTCAACAGAACTGACTGCCTGAGGGGGAAACTTTATAAATGCAAGGATTTTTTGTTTAAGATCTTTCGGCATTTCGACATTAAGATTTTCAAAGTTTTTGTTTGTTTGTTTATTTTTCTTTCCCTTATTTCAGGAGAAGTTTTGCATGAGGTTTTTGAAATTCAGGAACATTTTGATTCTTCTTGAAGTGCAGGAAATAGGCTCCTTAAAAAAAAAAAAGCCTCACCCTCAGAAACTCTTAGAAATGGAATCTGGCAGACACTTTCCTTGATGGTCAGGAGAAAGCCACATGTTCAAGGTGGTACCTGAATAATACACCAATTAGCCAAAACAAAAAGAAAAAAGAAAAAAAGAAAAACAAAACAAAACAGTGAAACCTGCACACACACACACACCCCCACCGCCCCCAGTAACACACAACTGAAATGGAGTTAGAACTCCAGTGCAGTAAAGAATGCTTTGGAAAAGGCTTAAAGTCTGAGGAGTCTGTATATTAATTAAGAGCAAACCAGGCCTCAGAACCACAATGAGGCAGTTCACCCAAGGGAACGACTCTGCATTACTGAGAGGAAATTGTCCCACGACAAATCCAAAGCGACCTACTGCGCTCTGCCTCCGCCACCCCGGCCCTTTCCCCAGGGGACTGCAGGTGGCCGAGATCCACCTGCTCTTGCTTCATGTTTCCGACTCTCCCAGTGAGCAGACGGATTGAGTCTCCTTCCCACGATGTGCCCTCGGCCCCCACCTGCCAGCGGGCCTCAGTGGATGGGCCTTAAGCCCGAGACAAGGCGCGGAGGAATTGGACAGGAGTGCAGAATCCCACCACCGCCTCCACCTGCATCCCTGCCTGTGTTGGGAGATTAATACCAGGCACCAATCAATGATACATATGGGGAAAGACCTAGACCAAAAGGGGGAAATACTAAATACAAGTCAGTTTTTAATGGTTACAAAATTTCAAAGGGAGTCGGGAGGTCATTCCAGAGGTTACCCTTAAGCATGTTTCAGGAGGATCTCACTGTCTGCCACCGTAAACAGTGCCTCAAATAGGAGTGCTCTGGGGTACTCTAGAGACATCTAGACACTATAGGCAGGGCAGACAACCCCAGAAAATCAGCACTGCATCAGTGGGCCTTACCTTGGACTACATGATAACCCATCTCCCCCAATGTATCAGAGTTAGACTCATTTATAATTTTCCTACACATGGTTCTTCGATCCCATTTATTTGAACCTATAATTAGCACTATATCTGTTAAATATATGTCCCAGAGACTTAAATCTTCTGGCTGTTCATATGCCAGGTGAGTCTTGAATCTCAACAGAGTTGTGGCAACACCTATTCTCCAGTTCCTCAGACTCACCCAGGACAACTAACAAGATGATGATGATGGACAATGCCCAACCCAAGAAGCAGAGAGTATCTAACTGCAAGCAAGATAGTTTCACCATCTGCCCCACGGGATCTAAGCCCTCTCTCAGTTGGAAGCAGAGTTGGGCATCACCATCCCAAAATCTTCAAGATAGAGGAACGAACAAATATAAGGGGGGAATGCAACTATGGACTAAAGTAGACTTATTATTATTCTAGTAATGGAAGAACTTCTAATATTGATAAAAAGGAGGGGAGGGAGAGGGAAGAATAGGTGTAACTGGGGTATTTTTGAGACATTGGAATTGTTCTATCTGACATTACAATGACAGATACCAGCCACTATACATTTTGTCATAATCTATAAAATTGTGTGGTGCAATATGTAAAACATAATGGAAACTATAGACCATGGTCAGTAGCAACACTTCAATGTTTATCAATTGTAACATATGTACCACTCTAATGAAAGATGTTGTAATGGGGAAAGTGTGGGAGGGGGAGGGAATGGAGTATATGGGAATCCCCTATATTTTTGATATAGCATTTATGTAATCTAAAGCTACTTCAAAAATAAAAAATAAAAATTATATTAAAAAAAAGAAAGAAAGAAAGTGCCAATCCTTCTGAATCTCTTACTTGCAGCATCTAAACTAGTTGTATAGAAGTTTCTCTATCCTGATTGTGAAATGTCCTAGAATCTTTGATGGTGGGACTGCACCTGAAGCTTTGGGAGTGGAGAAGCTCTATCTGCTGCCTCCTGGGCTGCTCCAGCCTCTTTTCTTTTTGTAATTTATAAGGTTCTACAGCTGGCTAATGACTGGAAGGAAGATGATTTTCAGGTTGACTTCTCCTGTTTGTCCTGCCACTACTTTCACTTGTGCTCTGGTGACAAGAATCCTCCTACTGAGGGTTCTGCACTTTCCCCCTTCTTTCCTTTCTTTCTTTCTGGGCTTCAGCACTGGACTGGTAAACTCTCTGCCTTCCATCCCTTTCACTTAGGTAGCCTTCACTGTGCAACGCTGAGAGGAGAGAGCTCTGCATTGGACAACCTGCTGTTTCCACAGCAGACTTGCTGGGAGACTCTGCCAACACGCTGAAAGTACCCTCCAAGGACATGTGCGAGAGGCACCTTCCATGACCACCTGCGCTCCTGCTGAGGACCTGGTGGTGGTGTTCCGCTGTAGCCACTCTGGCTTTGCTTCCTTTTGGACCCTTCCTGGCTTTTCCTGACATTGCTGCATTGCTCTGCCCTGGGCCTGCAGATTTGGTGGGTGCTGAGCTCACAACACTGCTGTGGTGTCTGTTGCTGCCCCTGCTGCTACTGCCGCTGCTGCAATCCCTGTTATTGCCCTTTTGGCGGGCTCTGTAGGTTTCATGACTGCAGAAGAGAGTGTGCTTGGGGTGGATTGATGTGGTATTTCATAAACACAGCCAATGCGGGAGGCACATTGGACACCCTCGCCTGCAGCAAATTCAGAGGAGGTAGCCACAGCCACCTCAGGGGCTCTTGTGAGGGTTCCTGATGCTGACCTTATCCTGATCCCCTTCTTCAGGGAGCTCCATGGGCTGTGCTAAGTGGGGAAAGTGGCGGTAGAGACAAGAGGAAGTGAGACCAGAAGAGACTGCTCCCCTCTCTTCCTCTACCTGAGCAAACCGAGGGCTTATAACTAGAAGATGTTTTGAGGTCAACAAGTCCAAGCTCCCATTTGATGCCGGAATTCTCTCTATCACACCCCTGTCAAATGGTTCTTCTAATTTTACTTGAACTGTTCCAGACCCAGGGATAGCACTATTTCAATGTCCCAATGAACTTCTTTATAGACTTTTTTAAAAAAAGATTTATTTATTTATTCCCCTCCCCTCATTGTTTGCGCTCGCTGTCTGCTCTCTGTGTCCATTCGCTGTGTGCTCTCTGTGTCTCTTGTCTTCTCTTTAGGAGACACCGGGAAGTGAACCTAGGACCTCCCATGTGAGAAAGGGGTGCTCAATCGTTTGAGCCACCTCCACTCCCTGCTTTGTTGTGTCTCTCATTGTGTTTCTTCTTTGTGTCTCCTTGTTGTGTCAGCTTGCTGCACCAGCCTGTTGCACAAGCTCGCTGTCTTGCTCATCTTCTCCTGGAGGCACTGGGAACCAAACCCGAGACCTCCCATGTGGTAGGAGGGAGCTCAATTGCTTGAACCACCTCTGCTTCCCAAAGACTTTTATTCTCTACATTTGTGCTAGTAGTTCTGTAGAGAAGATTCCTAAAAAGGGGATTGTTGAGTCAAGAGTACGCACATTTTACATTTTGATAAAATGAGCCGATTGTGCATGTTGTTCACACACACACACATGTCATAGTGACTTATACAAAGCTCAGGTCATGGAATTCAAGGGGTGACAGATTACAGTTCCCACAACAGATTAGTCTGCCTTTGATTTGAGTAGTAGGTAGTTGAAGAAAAGATTGGACTGTCCTGATGCTGCAGAGAGGATTACAACATTGGATATGAGATTAGAGCAGCTGATTTCTAAGGAATGCCTGAAGTTGAGCTTTGTAGTGCCTTCTGGATAAGCATCGGGAACCCCTCCAATGGTGGCACATTTAGGCCTGGCCTTTTTCACATGGAGTGCCATCGTCTTGAATCCCTGAAGAGATTCACTGTAGCTTTTTGCCTCTGACTCAAACACAGTCATGTCCATTGGGTCCCCCGCTGGGATGGCCTGGGTATTACAGTAACCCTCCACGGGCGATCTCAGGAGGTAAATGAGCTTTTCCTGATAGGTAAAGAAGTCTTTCCTGTGTCTGAAGGGATACAAAGCTGCAAGTAGAAATAGCCTGGGTTAGCTCTATGGTCTTTATAGGCTTGTGGCCTCTTCTCTTGGTGGTCAGGCCAGCAGTATGGCTTCAAAGGGTGGAAGGGCGGGCCTGCTGGATGCAATGCCCATGGTCACCATTTGGACATAGCTGTACACATCCATCACTTCTCTGCTTTTGATGATTTGCAGATTAAGTTGTTCTCTAATGTCGGTATATATTTGAATATATCATACTCTCCTTTCTTGTCTAGTTGTTGCTGAAGTTCCTCTTGGAGGTACTGAACATGCCTACTGCATAGCTGGCTGCTGTGGACTGAGTAATATGGCAATGTGGATTCACTATTCATGATTATCAAGAAAATTCCGTCTCTGGCTTTTACCCCTCTGAACTAATAGTTCTCTATGCCGCATAGCAAATGACCGCAGACTTAATGGTTTAAAATAACACACATTTCTTATCTCACAGTTTCCATGGATCAGGAGTCTAGACATGGCTTTGATGCGTCTTTTGCTCAGGGTCTCACAAGACTGCAATCAAGGCATTGGCTGGGGCTAGGGCCTCATCTAAAGCTTGGGATCCTCTTCTAAGCTCACATGGCTGTTGAAAGAATTCATTTCCTTGAAGCTCTAGAACTCATATGGCTTTCTTCTTCAGGACAGCAGAAAAGTATCTCTCTTTGGAGGGGTCTAGCCTAGCTTTTAAGGGCATTCACCTGATTAAGTCAGATCCACCCAGGATAACTCCTTTTGAGTAACTGAAAATCAACTAATTTTGAAACTTCATTTTCAAATCTGTAAAATCCTTTCACTTTTGCCATATAATGTAACCAACAATGGGAGTGATAGCCCAACATAGTTCCAGGTCCTGTCCATACTCAAGGGGGTTATCAGGGCATGTACGCCAGGGTCAGGAATCTTGGGGGGCATTTTAGAATTCTGCCTACTACAGGACTGGAAACCACAGTCCTAGAGAGAGGAGAGATTGTGATTACCATTTTCTAGCATCGCCTCTTGAGCCTCAGCCTAAATGCCTCTGTGTAGCCACATTTATCCTTTCCCCATCTTCCAAGGTCTGTCATAAATCCCTTTGCCCTGACTCCTAACAGCCACTCCCTGAAGACAAGGCCATGGTCCTCCTCCCCAAAGCCATCATCTCAGGTGGGAGGCTGACTTCACCAGGTGCTGGTAAGGGCAGGTGCACATGCTAAGGCCATTTGTTAGAGGTGTACTGAGAGGGAATGGAGTTTGTAGCTTTCCTCAGAGTGACTACTGAATCAAAGGAGTCACTTAATTCTTTGAAAGTGGAACATTCTGTGTTGTCCCATAGACCTCCTTTTCTGCCATACTTCAGGCCTGTTAGCTGTATATAAGGGTAGATAGTATGAAGGTGTCTTAGTTTCCAGGCTGTTAGGACACATACCACACAGTAGGTTGGCTTAAACAACAGAATTTATTGGCTCATGGTTTCAGAGTCTGGAAGGATTGCTTCCTCCTGGGGTCCATAGCATTTGGCTGGCCGGCAGTCCTTGAAGTTCCTTGGCTTTCCTGTCACAGAGCAATGTCCTCTCCTTTCTCTTCCAGGTTCCCACTGACTTCCTGCCTCTGGCTCCTTCCTGTAGTTTTCACTCTATAAGGCCTCCACTAGTAGGATTAAGACCCATCTTGATTCAGTTGGCCACACCTTAACTAAATATAACATCTTCAAAAGGATCTGTCCCTATCACAGGAAGGGGATTAAGAACATGCTTTTATAGGGTACATAATTCAACCTACCATGTAGGTATTGATGCTTGCAGTGGGAATGGGCCAACTGAAGGTCTAGGATAGACTTCTATATGTGCCATTGTTCATGGTCTGGTTTTTAGGGTTCCTCCTAAATGAGATGGTACAGTCAGCGAATTCTGAACATGTCTGTCTCCTACAAACAGCCAATCACTCTTCCTCAAATAGTCTCCTCATTACTAACTCTTCCTCTGGCCAGACTTGAGGCCCAGCTCTAATGCCACTGCCTCCATTGTCTTCTCTGACCCAACCGTTGAAAGATATTTGATATTACTTTTTTACTTCATTCGTGATTTCACACCTTAAATGGACACTTTGCCTTTCCCTGGAATCCCAACTGTTTCCTTCTTAGGCTGACTTTCCTACTCTAGGATTTTTTCTTCAGATGAACCCTATCCCCTCTGCTCCCAGTTAACAATTTTACCTCATGCTTTATTTTTAAAAATAGAAGAAATTAGCAAATAATTCTCATATTTCCTCCATAAGCAAATTATATAACTACTTTTGTGTGTCCATCTTTTCCCTTTCCTACCATTTGGAATGGAGGTGGCATCATTCCTTCCCATGGAGTTTCTCCATTTGGGCTCTGAATCCCATTCCTTCTCATTTTCTCAGGGAACTTAATTCAAACAGTATTCCTATCTCTGCATCATCTATTATCTTCCTATTGCATACATGTATTTTTATGTATCTCATCTAGACCCCCTCCATCATTGTTCCATTTGTATCCTCCATGGGACGTCATGGATTTCCTCACCCTTCTCTGGCTATGCTGTCCTCCCCTACCAGATGTCTAATTGCTGGCATTCCTCAGGGCCCAGTCTGCTGTTTTTTCTACATACACTCTCTACACTTTCTCCCTACCTGTACTAGTCAGGGTTCTCCAGGAAAACAGGACCGACAGGATATATATAATTTAAATATTATGAGATGTATTATAGGAATTGGCTCACATGGCTGAGGAGATGAGCAAGTCCAAATTATGTAGGGCAAGCCACAAGCTGGGAACACCAATGAAGGTTTTCAATGAATTCCCCAGGAGAGGCTGGCTGGCTGAAGTAGAGATGAAAAATTTCCCTTCCATTGAAATCACTGACTGTATCCATGTGCAGTTAAACCATCACACAGAGCCCTGTTCTTTGGGGAGCTCAGGGAGGTCCCTGATAGGGTCCCTTCTGGTCCTAGCCTCAGAGCATCCTATCTTGACAGGCTCAGAATTTTCCAGTCAATGTCTGGTTTCTTTGTGCTGAAGAGTTCAGTTCTCAGCTCATTCCTTTCCTCTCACATTTTGCTATAAGCTGCAAGGAGAAACTAGGCTAGGCTGCACCTTCTACAGTGAGCTTGGAAATCTCCTCAGTTAAATATCCAAGCTTATTGCTTACAAGTTCCACTTTTAATCCAACACCATAATACAACTTTCCAAGTTCTCTGACACTCTATAACAAGGATTGGCTTTCTTCCAATTTCCAATAACACATTCATAATTTCCTTCTAAGGCCACTTGGAAGTATATTTTGTATCCATATTTCTACCAATAGTTTCTTTAAAGCAATCTAGGCTTTTTCTATCAAGCACTTCACAATTCTTCCAGCCTCTCTACCCCTTACCCAATTCCAAAGCCATGTCTACATTTTTTGATATTTGGAATAGCAGCATCCCACTCCTGGCACCAAAAACTGTTTTAGTTTTCTGGATGATTAAGCAAATACCATGCAATGGATTGGCTCAAACAATGGGAATTTATTGGCTCACAGTTTTAAGGCCAGGAGATGTCCCAAATCAAGGCATCATCAAATCAGTGCTTTCTTCCAGAAAGACTGTGGTGCTCTGGGCTGGCTGCTGGTGGTTTTTGGTCCTTGGTTTTTTGTTACATGGCAATGCACATAGTGGTCTCTCCTGGCTACTCTTTTCTCTTCTGGGTTCTGTTGACTTCCAGCTTCTGACTGCTCACTGTGGCTTTCTCTATCTATATAAGGCCTTCAGTAATAGGATAAAGACCAATGCTGATTCATTTGGGCCACACTTTAACTGAAGTAACCTCATCAAAAGGTCCTACTTACAATGGGTTCACAGTTATAGGAATGGATTAAGTTTAAGAACATGTTTTTCTGGGGTACATAGCTCCAAGCCATTACACTACCCCAATTAATATCTTTACCTAGATCTCTCCTCTGAGCTCCAGTCTTGTATGTCTACCAGTCTGCTTGGCATGTCTGTGATAGACTGAATAATGGCCTCCAAAGATATTCAGGTTCTAATTCATGGAATTTGTGAATGTTTCTGTGTATGGCAAAGGTATTTTGCAGATGTGATTAAGTTAAGAATCTTAAATTATTCTGGACTATCTGGGTGGGCCCTATATGTAAAAGCAAGGGTCTATATAAGAGAAAGGCAGAGGGAAATTTTAAGAGGAAATGGCAATGTGACAGAAACAGAGTTGAAGATGCCATGATGCTGGCTTGGAAGATGGTTATGAGTGAAGAGATGCAAGGAGTGCAGCTCTAGAACCTGAAAAAGGCAAGGAAACGGATTTTCTCCTAGGCCCCTTAGAGGAAGGAAGACACTGCTGAGACCTTGGGTTTATCCCAGAGAAATCATTTTAGACCTCTGGCCTCCAGAACTGTAAGAGAATACATTTCTCTTGTTTTAAGTCACAGAGATGGTGGTAATTTGTTACAGCAGCCATAGGAAACTGATATAATATCCAAAATAGAACTTTTGATTTTCCCTACAAATCAGCCCCTCCCTCTCTGTTCCACCTGGTTGTTCAAACTAGAGACTTCATCCCTCAATTTTCTGCACTCTTTACTTCCAATCCATCACCAAATCCTTTCAACTTTACTCTCCCCCCCCCCCAAATATATTTGAATATATCTACTTCTCTCCCAAACAGTGCCTGCTAGATGGTAGAAACATAACTATTTGAAAAGCAGATGAATGAATGAATCTTCACTGCTGCATTCCAGTCCAAGATGACATAATTAATCACCTAATCCCTTACCTGTCTTAGTTCTTCTACTCTAGTCCCCCTACAATCTATTTTTTACATTGCAGGGAAAGTAAATTTTTTAAAAACTGTAAATGAAAGCAGGTCATCCCCCAGCTTTAAAATCTTTCAATTACTCCCCATTGCACTTTGGATGAAATCCAAAATCTTCTTTATATTCTACAAGGCTGTCTAAGTTCTGGCACTTGTTTACCTCTTTGACATCTTCTTATGCCTCTCTGCTGCATCCTAAAGATGCTGCAGCTTTTTTCCCTTTGGAGTTTTGGTACATTTCCTCTGCCAGGAAGGCTCTCTGCTTAGAGGGCTCATATCTTTTAGGTTTCATCTTAAAAATCAGATGCCTTCCTTTACCACTCTGTAGGTGGGACACTACTACCTCCAGGGTTACTATCACAGCTCCCTAATCTCTTCCTTTTAGCATACAAATAACAATTGCCTTTTGTTTATGGTTAGTGGATTTCATAACAGAAAGGACCCACCATAGTGGTTTGGCACATGTAAGTATTCTACTTGGTTATTTGTAACCATATTGTTTTGTTTTGTTTTTTTCTAAAACATGAAATGTAGGTTTTAAGCTTCTTTTTCTTTTTTTTCTTAAACAACTTATTGACGTATATCATTTGTTCATGAACATACATAAACTAAAGTGTTTATCGTGAACTTACAAAACAAACATGTATAACATCATACAGGACTCCCACACATCACCCCCTCCAAACACCCTGCATTGTTGTGAAACATTTGTTTACAAATCATGAAAGAGCATCGTCAAAGTATTACTACTAACTATAGTCTGTATCTTCCTCCCCCATACATTTTTTTAAAGGACTTATTTATTTATTTATTTATTTATTTACTTTGATCCATTTTTACTCCCCCCGCCCCCGTTTTTGCTGTTTCTGTGTCCATTCGCTGGGCAACTCTCTGTGTCTGCTTCCTGCCCTCTCTTCTCATCCTTCTCCTCCTGTCTTCACTGGAATTCGATCCTCAGAATCTCCGTTGTGGGAGAGAGGCGTCCTGCCGCCTGCGCCACCTTAGTTCCTGGTTTTTCCGTGCGTCTCGTCTTGGTTCTCCCTTGTGTCACTCTCCTGTTATGTCATCATCTTGCTGCATGGCTTGCGGGGCCTGACGGTACTGGGGCCTGGCGGCGCACCCGCACATAGGGCCTGGTGGCCCACATGCCTTCTATATTTTTAAAAAATTTTTACCGAGAGGTCCCGGGGATCAAACCCAGGTTCCTCCATATGGAGGACAGACGCCTGATCACCCGAACCACATCCGTCCCCCTGCTATATCTCTTAAGGTTGACCAAAGATACCCAAAGTTACAGTCTTTTCCCATACAGGATGGGCATATAATAAATCAGGCTTAGTTTATCACCAGTATTCTAAAAACCAGAAATAGGGAGAAAAACTAGATCTGGGGATACATGCATGGTTTCTAATATAGCGAATGTTTAGCCTACCCTGATTATCACAAAATCAGGATAGCGAAAATATTCACAGTAACCATATTGTTTTTATTATTTTGTAAGCAACCTGAAGGCAGAGTCCTCAATCATTCATGTTCATGATGGAAGCAGAGAGAGATTTGAGGATGCTAAGATGCTGGCTTTGAAGATGGAGGAAAGGACCATTAGTAAAGGAATGTAAGAAATGTCTCTCCCAGGGAATCTAGTCCAGTGTATGGTCTAACATTGTTCAAATCTGCTTTTTGAAAAACGAATCAGGTGTAAATGGGATAACGATGGGAGGTGAGACCAAGAGAGAATGTAGCTACGCAGAGTGGATTGAGGAAAAACCTAGGATGGAAGGAAATGGGAGAAGACAACAGCAGAAAAGAGCCACTTTATTTATCACCTCCTAACAGGATATCAGACTAGCCTTCAAGAAGCTCAACACGAGTCTATCGCGAGAAGAAAGATTACCCTCGCGAAAGCGTGCGTCAGCCGGTGCCCCGCCCCCCTGAGTCTCAACCCCCTCCCCGTCCTCACTCCCACCTTGAACCAGCCGCCGGTGCGTGTGACGTCGTGACGCCGTGCGTGGCCCAGGCGCAGGGGGCTGGCCCCCGCGCGGAGCCGGAGAAGGAAGTGGCTCGGTTGTTGCTCTGTCTGAGCCTGCCGCTGGTTCCCGGGGCGCAGAGAGGGGCCGCCGCCGCTGCCGCTGAGTCGCGATCCCCCCGCTGCTCCCCTCCATGTGCCCGGGCGCCGCCACTCCCCTTCCTCAGGCCGCCGCTTGCCACGGGGTCTATGGAAGTAATGGAAGGACCCCTCAACCTGGTGAGTGGGCCACAGAGGGTCGTGTCCGCCCCTTGGGCGCCTTTGCTTCAGAAGGCCAATCCCGTCTCCGGCGTGCGGGCTGACCCCCGAAACCAGGAGGCGGGTTAGGCAGTGGCGGTACCAGGAGGCCGGGAGGACCAGGCAGGCAGTGGCCCCACAGCGGCGCTGGGCAAGCCACCCCAGACTTTGCACCCACTGGGGATCCCGGGGAAGCTCCCGTGCCCCACTTCCCGCCGCCTCCGGGTGCCCCCTGCCTCGGGACTCTGGGCGAGGGGAGGCCACCAGCTGCCACCACCTCTCGAGGTCGGAAAAATGCCTCCTAGCGCCACGTAGCCACCAGCCGCGGCAGAGATGGTGTGTAAATACAGGTTTTAACTTCTTACACAGACAGCCTGAGCCTGAGCCTCCCCACTTTGGAGGGATAGAGTAATAATCCTCGCCTCCATTTGTCCCTTTACGTAATTCGCGAATACATTCAGATGCATACACGGAGAGTCTCCCTGCTCCCCGAATAAATTAGAGACGGCTGGAAAAATAAAACCCCACAAAAAACCACAACACAGGGCCGTCCTTGTTTTTAGCTCAGTTTCATCACCGTAAGCATCATGAAGTACAAGAGATGTTTGCCTTTCTAAAAGTGCTGATAGCCCATTTTCTTACTACGTTTTTAGTGGTTTCAGATGTTGCGATGAAGAAAACAAACAAGAAACACGAGTTCTTTTCAGACTGGTCACTTCATCCTTGGTTTCCCAGGGAGGGTACCCATTTTGGATGCACAAGTTCAAATTTAAGGTTGTAGATGGGAGGAACTTTTAAGAGTCAAAGGTTTGCTTACTCATTTGTGACGGTGGGATTGAAAGAAAGGACGTACGGAGGATTTGTTTCTCGGTTTGGAACTCCGAACCCTAGTCTCTTGGAAGAGCCCTGGACTGGGTTCTCTGGAGAGAAGCAGTAGAGCCCAGTGACTTAAAAGCACAGATTCTGGAGCCAGATTGCTTGGGTTTCATTTATGACTTTGCCATTTAATAGCTGTGTGGCCTCGCGCAAATTACTTGGTCTCATTCTTTTTCAGTCTCTCATAAGTTTGTGAGGATTTAAGGAGTAAAAAGAGGTATAAAGTGCTTAGAACAGTACCTGGTACATGCTACAATGTAAGAATTAACTGTTAGAGCCAGACCTGGAGCATTTAAGTGAAAATCTCATCTGTAAATAAAGGTTTGTTCTTGCTGAGCTTTAAAAGTCTTAGGCTTTAAAAATTAAAAAAAAAAAATTAATTAAAAAAAATAAAAATTTTTGGGAAAAAAAGTCTTAGGATCCTAAGATCTGTCCCAAATGACTGGTTCCAGGTTAGCTGCTCTGAGGAGCTCCTCCCATTTTCCTTAAGTTGGGCTTGCCTCCTATTGGTAAGAGTTGTTTACACTTAGGAAGAATTTGATTAGATTTTTGAGTATTTAAAAACCAGGGAAATCACTTGAACCTCTCTTGTTCTTAAGATGAAATATAGTTTGCAGTTAAATATAATGAATGGCTCAATACTGAAACTTAACAGGAATATTATTAGAAATAACCAGCAGTTTACAGAGTGCTTCAGAGTTCAAGTGTCCTTGTAAAATGATCATTGGTTCAGTTCCAGTTAGCATCTCTTTATTTGGCTGCAGTTTGCAGCATAACCCCAGCCAACTGCCCACAAGTGTGTAATGGATTATGAGAAGACAGGATCTAGGTGAGACCTGTAATTGGAGCAGCAGAATCACCAGTTTAGGAAAAATTAGTTAAATGGTGCCAGTAGTTTGATCTATTTATAGAATTTTGGAAAAAGTCCTTTTATTATTAGTACTATATTTTTAATTTTAAAAAAATTTAAAGATACCTAGATTACATAAATGTTACAATTTTAAAAATATAGGGGATTCCCATATTCCCTGCTCCCCACACCTCCCAGAAAGAGTCCTTTTAAGCAGGCTAGCATAATTCCATAATCCAGTCATAACATTTATGCGGGCAAGTACCAGAAATTTGGCATCTTAATTCTTCAACCATTTTATATTTGAGAAGATCTGATTTTCAGCCATGTTATTGATTGGAAGATAGTAATGGAATAGAGATTAACACTTACTTGAATGATTTTAACTGTGCTGCTAAGTACCAATGACAGGTCTCTTAATTTATTGTTATTCAGAGTTTTAGAAAATGGTGTGTGTGTTGTTGTTGTTTTTTTAAAGACTGTAACATTCTTTCATGTTAGCAGATGGCTAACTTGGTTTCCAGTTGACTCAACATGAGAAGTAGTTCTCAATGTTAGGATTTGATGAGTATGTGAAAATTACATAGAACATACAAGCTTTCTCTACTGACATTATAGTGTAGTTCAAATTCATTATATAAGGATTATTAGAGTACATAATTTATAATAATGCATCCTCAGAACATCCTTGGAATTTAGTACCAACTGCTTCCCAGTTTTACAGATGGAATAAGCCTAGGCAGAGAGAAATTATATGATTGCTTAGGTCAGTGACTCAAACATTTTGATATTATGATCTCTTTCTATCAATTCTTCTATATTATACTCATTAAAAAGTCATTTTATATGGCCCTTTTTTATATTGAATTGTAGATTCTGTGTCAGCATTTAGTGCCTCTGCCATAGTATTAATTCTTTTGTTTTAGGTTGGCGGTAAGGACCTGTAGGCTTATTTCTTTACAGATAGTGAGGGTTTTTGTTTATTTCCTTTTTTTGGTGCTTGTGAACTAATTTTTTAAAAAGCAGTTTTATTGAGATATATTCATACATTTGAGTGGATTGTATGGCATGTGACAGTGAGTTTTTAAGATATATGGAATAGACCAGTTTGAAATAATTCATTTTAATATGTAATTCAGATATATTTTAGTTCTCTGGTTAATGAAGTTGGCCAAAAGAAAAAATAAAATAAATTATATTTCCATTGAGGAAATAATAGCTAGTCTTTGGACTCTGAATAAGATTTGTTTTCTCAATTTTGTTCTTTTGGTTAATTTTTATTATTAAAAAAAATTGTAACTTATACAATTATTTAGTGTATTATTTGGGCATTTTTTTTTCCATACATTTAATTTTGGTAATGTGAATACTGTTAGCAAATGTCAAAGCTTGTGTGAGGGAAATTAAGCAAACAATTCCACTCTCAATAGCAACACAAAGAATATCTAGGAATAAATTTAACCAAGGATGTTGTATTGGTCTACCAAAGGGGTGCTGATGCAAAGTACCAGAAATCTGTTGGCTTTTATAAAGGGTATTTATTTGGGGTAAAAGCTTACAGTCCAAGGCCCTAAAGAGTCCAGCTCAAGGATGCTTTCGCACCAAAGTCAGATGTCACATGTTGAAACAAGATGGTCGCTGATGTCTGCCTGGTCTTTCCTTCCTGGGCTTCCTTTTCCTCTCAAGGCTCTGTGGACCCAAGCGTCTTCCCAATCTCAGCTGTAGGCTGGCATAGGGCTTGTCTCTCAGGGCTTCCAGTATGTGTCTCTGGCATAGGGCTTGTTTCTTTCTGGGCCTTCTCTGCTGGTCAGCTGCAAACTATCAGGCAAATGACTCCTCTCTCCCCAGGGCCCCAGGATCAAACATGACAGAGTTCTCTTCCATGTGTTTCATGAGTGAGAGTCCATTTATATCAGTCCACCAAGGGGTTGGGGACTAAACTAGTGACATGGTGACATCAAAACCCTAACCTTAACATGCAGTCTACTCAGGAGCCCCTCATCTGAATCCAGTATAATCAAATGGTATCACACCCAGAAGAATAGATTAGTTTACAAACATAATCTTCCTCTTTTGGGGATTCACAAAAATTATCTCAAACTGTCACAGATGTAAAGGTTGTATGCATGGAAAACTATGAAAGATTGCTGAAATAAATTTAAAAAGACCTAAATAAATGTAAAGATATTCCATGTTCATAGACTGGAAGATTTAATATTGTTAAGATGTCAATACTACCTAAGGTGATATTGATTCAAGGCAATCCCAATCAAAATTTCAACAGCCAGGGGGATGGATGTGGCTCAAATGGTTGGGCGTCCGTCTCCCAGGTTCAATCCCCAGGACCTCCCGGTAAAAAAATAAAATAAAATAAATTCAACAGCCTTCTTCACAGAAGTGGAAAAGCCAGTCATCAAATTCATATGGAAGGGGAGGGACCCCAAATTGCTGAAACAATCTTGAAAAAGAACAAAGTTGGAGAACTCACACTTCTCAATTTTATTATTATTATTATTATTTTTTGGTTACATATCCCCTCCCCTTCTGCTTGCTCTTGCTGTGTGTCCATTCTTCTGTGTTTTTTCTATGTCTGCTTCTTGTCTCCCCCCCCCCCTTTGCAACG
>PVKH010015519.1:0-16066 GCA_004027955.1 Chaetophractus vellerosus | reverse complement strand
CCAGCCAACCACCCTAATCATAACATAATCATGCCCAGATGAACAGATCAGTTTACAAGCATGATTCAATATGGATTTTTGGAATTCATAATTACATCAAACTGTAACACCATGTAACTAATACATATCATAACTAGGATTATGTATAGGAAATAATCATTAGATTACTTTTCCTAGTCTACTCCATATGGTTTTTCCACTGAAGGATCATTTTTTATTAGGAGCCAAATTGCCTTGAGTAGTCGTTTTTTTCATGTAGTTTGTTGTTTAAAATTTTCAGTTGTAGGTTATAGGGGAAAAAAATCTCAACTTGTTGCATTTCTGTTGAAGAAGATAATTTTTGTTTTATCTTTATGCATTCTTTGTGGACTTTATGAAGAGATATAAAAATTGCCATACTTATCTAAATGCATAATTTTAATAATGTAATATAATTGTGTGACTGGTTCAATTCCAGAGATAAGGAGAAAAGTTTTTCATCACTTACACAATATTTTAAAACTATAACCTTGCATCTCAAACTAGAGCAGCTGTTTAATATTTAATTTTGAGGTAGGGTGCATTAGTTTACTCAGAGTTACATTTAAATTGAACCATGCAACTTCTATGGAATATTGCTGGGAAAACAGGTTTGTCTCTCTATATAAACAGGTCAATAGAGCTGCATTTCAGATATCTACTTTAATTTTCTTGAGGGAAGATAAAAGAAGAGCAGAAGTAGAAAGAAAGGACCATATTTAAATTAAAGGGAATTATAAAAGAGAAAGAAAATTAGTTTTCAGCCATCTATTTGGTGTATGTCATTTAGGAATAATAATTTTATTTTGTGACAGAGGACTTTAAATGAATATTATATGAATGTACAATTTAGATAATTGATCTAGAAGACATTTCATTTTACATTATTTTAAAATGTTCTTTTCTTTTAAGCTTGTTGGCTTTATAAAAACAATTCAATAGCAGAGGATATAGTTTGTACTGTTTCTAGGTGATAATGAATCCAGAATTTTACATAACACAATGGTATTGTATATATGGTTATTGGCTTATCACATGGAGTCAGACAAATCTGAACTTTAATCCTGGCTTTGCCAATCAACTGTGTGACATTGGTCAAATTATTTATCTTCCTTCATTTTCTCACATATAAAGGGACACCGTATCATTTAGTTTGCAGATTGCAATGTAGATCATATAAACTCATGTCCACAAAATTCCTAACACTAGTAACCACTTAGTAATCTGTGGTAACTACTATCATAGAATGTTTTTTTTTTTCATTTAATGTTTGTAAAACTGTTCTCATGGACCTATGTTACTTATGATTTCAGTTTATGTAAGATTTGAGGAAATAGTTTTGAATCTTTCACATTGATCATTTTTTAAAAACTCAAGATGTATGTTTTTCTAACATCTATCTCCTCTTAAAGTTAAATTAGCTATACATATACACAACCAGTTCAATAGTCCTGAAATATTAGTTTGCAGGAATACCTCTTTGTAGATCAGTCTCGATGAATGAATGCTACATTCTGTACCATGCTTCCATTTCCATATATTGATGTAGAGAATTTCTGTGAAGGGATATGTTTTGCTAAAAAAAAGCTTTCATTTCTCAACCAACTTATTGCTCTACAGAGTGAACAAAAATAGTCAGAAAATTATATTGTCAAGAATATCAGGAGAATTTAAGTAAAACATACTCATTTCATTCACATGTTCATAAACAAAATGTGGTGACATAGATGAATCACTTTGGTCACTTAAAACATAGAATTTGGTATTTCTTGGATTTATTTTTAATGGGATGATATTTAATATATATTTACTGTGATATAACAAAAACACACACACAAACACACACTCATTTATATCTTAAAGAACTACTTAGCTTCTGGTTTAGAACCCATTCATTTCTCAATATTTGATAAAATTTAATTGATTTCATGAATTCCTACTGCTTTATTTTAGATTCATAAAATGTAGATGTGATATTTAAATTTTATGCATCTTTTACATAATATAAAAATTTAATTTAATACAAATATTTAAATGCATCTAAGAAATAAGCATTTTGCCATGACATCATGTTCATGAATTAGAATAAGACATGGCCTTATAATTTAGTTTATTGTAGTTTTTTATATATGGTGGAATGATGAAGTAACTTTCCCAAGCTTACACTGTGTGGAAGACCAAAGCCCAGACTCTCCCTCCTTAAAGGAAACAAAGTCCCTAACATGTAACCACCTGTGTGACTCAAATATAAGTTAAAAATTAATGACCCTCCCCGAAGGAAAAAGAACATACAAATTTTATCATAGACTGTAATTATCTCCATGCTGTTCACTTCCTTCCTACAATAATATCACCAGATCCCATTTGTGTGCATAATGTGACCCCAGCACAATCTCTAATATGTATTGTTTTTGTTCTGATCCCTTTATAGTGCCCTTCATTTTTCCACCTCTTTGCAGATCACTACTTTCATTCTCAGAACTTACACCTTCAAAGACCCTCTTCTGTTTGTAAGTCCCAATAAAGCTCATCAGTTTTGAGTGTATTCTTTGGTCTTGCAGGTGCCCTGACCCATGCCCTCCAATTGGAACACACTGTCAACAAGTGCTAAATCGTACATTTTAATACAAGGGTAATAGAGAATCTCAGTCTTCCACAATTGCCTTTTCACAGCTATGGCAGTGAAGTGATGTTAGAATTGTAATCTTGCTGAAATTTCTCCAGTGGGTGTTAGTCAAAACACAATATGTAATGGATTCCTTAAGTAGACTAACTACTGATACATTTTCCAAAATTTACTTGCATAATTTCAATTCCTTTCACTATGCTTCTTCCTATCTTCCTAATTGGTGTTTTGTCCCTATCATTCTTCAGCAAATATTTTTGTATGTAATCCAAAGATTATTCTAAGAGATAGAGAAATAGAGGGAGAGAAAGATTGTGGTAGAGAAAAATGGAATGAAGAAATTGTTCAAAAAATGTATGTTTTGTGATCCCCAAAACATATTAATACAAAAATATTATTTATTGATAACATAGCCACTGAAATTAAATTATACATTTTATAGGGTTTCCTGTATGTGTTTTCATGAAACAACATAAGTTGCCTGAATTTATACAGAAATTTAGCTTAATTATATATTTTTACTCTAGAATTCCCTGAGGCAAATGAGCATATTTTTTTCCTAACCCATTTTTAAAGTTGTTTATTCTAGGTATTAAATTATTATTTCACCTAGATCTGAAAAAGCTTTCTGGGAAAATAAAGATATGCTGTTTTCTTCTCAGTCTAGTAATTTTAAGATCATTTACACATTATTTTTTTGACATAAGAGCATCTCATAACAAAACTTCACTGTGGTTCACTTTAATGACAAAAATCATTTGTAGTTCAATAGATGCAATCTGGTCCAATGTATGAAAAATGCATTACTCTTTCAAACCTTGGAAAATACATGGGCCAAAGTACTTGGCTAGTACACACTGAAAAAAAATGTAAGTTACCCTGCAGAAACCTTGCTCTTAAATATGGATGTCGATTTCAACTGTGTTCAATCAGGAAGGCTTGTTATTCATATTAGATGCCTCTTTAACATTTTTCCCATGCATTTTTTTTCTTTACACTCCACTAAATAAGTTCGATGGCATAGGGGAGAATATTAGAAATCAAATGCAACTTGTGGCAAATTTCATGATTTAATTCTTTCAGTAATAAGGTTTATAAACAATTTTAATAGTGATCATTG
Organism: Chaetophractus vellerosus; assembly: GCA_004027955.1. Classification (NCBI taxonomy): domain Eukaryota; kingdom Metazoa; phylum Chordata; class Mammalia; order Cingulata; family Chlamyphoridae; genus Chaetophractus; species Chaetophractus vellerosus. The sequence continues at coordinate 12,302 of PVKH010015519.1, read as the reverse complement.
AGTAATATTTATTTCCATCATCATTTTGGAAAAAACATAATCAACTACAATATATTATTGAAATGGTTGTGTTTTCTTTTGGCAAAAATATGTCTCAAAAATCCATCCAAGTACTTTACAAGGGTAATGAGCATATGAAGATAGAAAGACCCAAAATTGTCATTAATTTAAAATCTGAACATAAATAATAATGGTACAACAAGCTGCAAAGATCAAAATGGACAATTTGTTGATAATTTCAAGAAAGAAATCTGAAAAAAAGACATTTCACTGCTTTTCTTTGGAAAAAGGATTGTATCTGCCTCCAGAATACTTTTTGCTGCCCTGTTCATCACTGTTCCCGAAGAAGTAATAGAAAAACATCATTGTTAGTAAAGAGTACAATTTACTGAGTATGAAGGCTTTCCTGTGAGACAAGTTAAAAATGTGAGCCTAAGTTATCCCAATTTGTAGTCATCTGGAAACTTTTTAAATTATATAATTTTAATAACTGCTTCTTCCTTATATTTAATACAATCTTGTGATGTGAAAATGTTTCCTCATATTTCACAATTACAACAATTAATGAAAGGCACCTCTTACAAAAATTAAAATGTTTGCAGCATTCCTGGATCAGTTCAAGTCTCCTTTAATTCAAGTCAAGTTTTCAAATGATCACAGCAAAGATTTAGCCATGGTTATAACCTGGTTTATTAGCTTAGCTGCTTCTTCAAATTAACTAAATAATTTTGTATGGAAAATAAATGCTTAGCACTAGGAGCATGGATGCCCTCACTTAAGCTTTTCAATATCTGACCAATAATTCAGTCCATAAATTTGACAAATTGGTATCAAGATAATCTGCATAAAATGCACTATCCACTTTCTCTGCTAGTAAAGTAGCAAAAAAGCTTGAAAATAAATAATATCCATTACTTTCTATTTATCAGGTCAATATAGTAAGTTGGTAAATTTATCTCTCAAGCTAAATCTTTTCACTCTTCATCTCTGAGCTCTATTATATTTCCATTCTTTGACTCCCATTACTCACATTGGAACAAACTGTGTAAACACATAAAACAGTCATCATTTAATACTTATTGTTATGAAAGTTTGATTGTACAGATATCTAGTACTACATTGAAGCTGCAATGGCTTAAAGGCAGGATTTTGTCTGTCTACAAAATTGTATGTCCAGGGCAAAATAGTTTACTGATATATATATATACTAGAAAATGGTGAGTCAAGAAATGAGTAACAGTTAGTAGCAAGAGTTAGCAATTCTATTATCCTAAGTAATAGTTACTGGTCAATATATTATTATTTGTGTATACTAATGATTATATCTTCATAATAAATCCATGAGGTGAGTCCGTTATTACCTATCATATCAGATCTCAGATGAGGACAAAAGGTATATACAATTTAAGTAATTTGCTCAAAACTTCATAGGTCATATGAGTGATACTAGCATGCAAAACTGAATTTTCTGAGTACAGACTCCTTGCTTTTAAGTACTTTAATATATAGGATGAAAGACCAAAATGATCTTTTCAATTTGTCCACTGATTATCATGCTTCCTGACAATATTTATGAAATAATGAATTCTTCATTATGTCAATGGTAGAAATAAGAAAGAAAGATAGGCTTTTAAGAATTTTTAGCATTGATGTGGAGGCAGTGGCCACTGGAGGTTCTGAGGGGAGGGAGAGGGAAAAGAGGTGTAATATGGGAGCATTTTTAGGACTTGGAAACTGTCCTGAATGACATTGTAAAGACAGATTCAGGCCATTATAAATCTTGCCATAACCTATAGAATTGTGTGGGAGAGAGTGTAAACTACAATGTGAACTATAATCCACCCTTAGTGACAATGCTCCAAAATGTTTTCATCAATTGTACCAAATGTACCACACTAATGAAGGATGTTGTTAATGTGGGAAACTGTGGGTGGGGTAGGGAACAGGGCATATGGGAATCCCCTATATTTTTTATGTAACATTTATGTAAGCAAAGTATCTTAAAAATGAAAATAAAAATAGAAATAAATAAGAATTGGTTTCACTAGATTTGAGAAATCATTCAGATGTTTGATACCTGAAGAATTTGCAGGTTTTTATCCTGGGTGATAAATAAGATGAAGTTGACAAAAATAGGAGATGTAGAAAAACATGGAGTAGGAGGAGGGAGAGGAGGAGGGAGAGGAGGAGGAGAGGAATGAGAATGAGTTGGAAAAATAGAAGTAGGAGTACATGTAGATATAGAAGAAGAAAGGAAAAGGAAAAGGAGAGCGAGAAAATGATACTAGCATGCAAGGCGGGAAGGTTTCGTGGGCATGGAAAAGGGTGAGCTACTTCCTAGAAGAAGGAGGAACAGGCCAATCGGCCATTTAAGAACTTAGCCCGATCGGCCATTTTGGCTTTTCACTTTCACTTTTCCGGCCAGTTTGGGCTTAAGGTTTTGGGCTCTCTAACAATTTTTTAAATAGCCATACAATCTAAAAAACATAGGTTTTTGTGAGCTCACCAGAAAGTTGATGTTGCAAACATTTAAGTAATTTTAATTCAAAATAAGGATCAGACCCTCTATGAGATGTGACAAATCATCCATTTCTACTTTGTCAAAGGGTGGAAGAAATAGTTGTACATAGTACAAATAGGTAATAATAAATCAGCTAAATTATAAAGAATTGTTAAGCCAAGTGTGGGTTAGATCATGAGAAGAGAAACCTAGAATCAAGGATTAAGCATTCACTCTCAAAATCTTCTCTGCAGGTATCTACCAAATGTTCATGAGAAAGATTGGGGGCGACTGGGAGATGTTCAGTCAATATCAAATTACAACCCACAAAATACCAAACATCCATCTGTCTAACCAAATAAAAGACCACTACTAATTTGCCAACTACAGCTTTATTTTTACTTTAGTCTTAACAATAGATAAGATTTATTGAGATACCTAATCATAGGATTGCTCTGGTTTTCTGAGAGCAGCCAAACTGTAACAGAATTTGCTTTAATATATCCTCCCCCTAATTATCCAAACAAAGCCTAGATCCTATCATAGGTTCTTTCTAACCCCCTTTTATGGAGAATCTGCACATTTCCTCATGGCATGTGTTCTTCCTCACTGCACTGAGTAGAGAAGCCACCTTGTTGAACAACATGTGTTCCTTATGGTCTTTGATTAAAGAGCATTGACAATTAATAGCTTAAATTATCTACTGGAGAAGATGTACAACATGCACAGAAAAATGGAAAATTTCATTAGAGATGGATACTATAAGGTAATTTCCAATAAAATACTGGAAATAAAATATTAAAAAAGCACACACAGAGAAACACAATATCAGCAATAAAGAAATCCTTCAAAAGTTCACAAGTAGAGTCCATAAAACAGAAAAGGGTGAGTTAACTTGAATATCAGCCAGTAGGAATTAACCAAACAGAAAGATAAAGAAAAGAAAAGTGGTAAAAAATTATCTAAGAGCTGTGGGACAATATCAAACAGTTTTTTAATGCATGTTGTTTTATCACTATAATTTGATAACTTAGAAAACATAAAATTGTACACTTCTTCCAAAATAAGAAGAAATGTGTAACAAATTTAGTCCTATGTCTCTAAAAGAAATTTTATTTTTACTTAAAACTCATCTAAATGAGAAAAAGTTATGAAATAATTTTCCAAATGTAGTATCTCACCTTTGAAAGAGGACAGAGTGTTGAGTGAAACCTATTCAACCTGGCAGAAATGGACAATCCCTTGGGAGATAGTAGAGCAATAACATAAAAGAAATTTGTGTCCCATGATTACCACAAGGAAAAGAGCCACCCATAAATCCTACTTAACTAGAGTCTGCACTGTTGCACCCAAGGAAGATACTTTCCCTTTGTTGAGTTACTCTATTTCTGAAGCCCTTACTTATACCATCCAGCCAACACCTGACTAATACAGTTAAATTCCCAGCCCAGTCACATTATATGATATTCACTCTTTCCTGTATAGGGTTCTTTCTTTCTGTAAATAGGACTAAAATTGTATGTTTGAGTATATTTACCAGCTATCTCCAAAATTACAGTCTTCTATTAGCAGGCCTAGTGATATCAGCAAACAACATACCTTTCACATCCCTGTATTTGGTGATAGTTTTTAATAAAACAAAGCAATGTATGGTATGTTTACAACTCTGCAAAGACTAGTATATATTTGTAGAAAAATGTCATGTAATAACATGGTGATTAAGAATTTGAGCTCCAATTCAGTCTGTCTGGGTTCTAATTTGAGCCTGACCTTGAATCAAAGCTATGAAACTTCTGTTTGTCCCAGTTTCATCATATGTAAAATTCAGCCATTCAAAAATATTTATTGTGGCACTCTTCTGGGTGTTGGGAAAACAGTATCAAACATAGTTGATAAAAATCTTGTGCTCATAGAGCTTTCATTGTGTAGGAAAATGGAGAAGAAAGAAAAGGTATAAACAGATTATATAGAATGTAAGCTTGCATAAGTGTTAGGGAAAACAAATATCTCAATGGTGAGAGAGCAGGTGCACCTTTAATTGGGTATAAAGGATGGTCTTAAGGGTTAGAGAATGAAAAGGACCTATGAAGTTATCTAGAGGAAAAGAATTTTAAGAAAAAGGAAAATTGTAAGTCTTCCAGGCCGCATCAGTACTAATGTGTAGAGGAAAGGGCGAGGAGGTCTGTGTGGCCACTCCAGAGTGGGCTAGATAATTTTGGATCTGTAAGACTTGTTAAAAAATATTTTTCCTCTTATTGTGATGGGAATTCTTGTGAGTTTTGTAAAGAAAGTGAAATAAGACAACTTATGTTGCAACAGTATAACTCTGGCCTCTACACTGAGATTATATTCAAGGGATATAAAGCAGAAAACAGGGAGACAGTCTAAAGGATGTGACAATAATTTAAAGATTTAGATAATGCTTTTTGGGGCCAAGGCGGTAGCAGAGGAGATGTTAAGAAATAATCACTATCCAAATGTATTCTGCAGTATATATGGTATGCTAATGGACTCGATGTGATATGTGCGTGGTGTAGAGAAAATGCCAGTTTGAATCATAAGTCTTTGAAGAAGTAGGAGGATAACTTTTCATTCTCTGAGATTAAATCTTAGATATTACAAATATCTAAGAATTATCTTGTGAAGACAAAGTATGTTAATTATATACCTAAAGTCCTTCGAATAATGTCTGCCACTCAGTAGGGGCTCAGTAAATATAATCTGTTTTCACTAGTGTTATATAACATCAATCATTGGCAAACAAAAAATTATTAATATTTTTTCATGTTCTATTTCAGATGTTTTAATCATTTTTAAGTAGTTCAAATTTTACTGTTACAATGCATAGAACTTTGACATTCCACCATGCACAAAATGATTTTGTTTTAAAAATACTTCAGACCTCCTCTTACATAAAATATGCTATAAACTGACAAAAATAAGGAAAAGAGAAGGAAAATGTCAATGGTTTATTGTGTTCACAATGCTTAGTGTTCATATTACGTTTATTTAAAACCGCATCATAAATTCTTTCTGGAATATATTATAAGAGGACAGGGTAGTCTCAATTTAGTTAAAACAAAGCAATTTCTGAACTTACTACTTTATAAAAAATTAAAGAATCATTAACCAGAGTTGCCAAAAACAGCAACAGGATTCATGTTCTAAATCATAGAAATGGACAAAAATGAAAGCAAGGCCAGCAGAGTTCATTAAAAAGACCAGAAAAAGTAAAAGTTCCATAAATTAAAGACTTAATACATGTAGGAGGTGAGAGATTAGTTTAAAAAAAGTATATTATTAAAAATAAATCCTTAGCAAAGTTATAGCTAATAGTAAACAAAAGGAAAAATTGCAATAAATTTAAATTCTGGACAACATAGAGATCAGAAAAAAATACAGTAATTTATATGTATATTATATATAATAACAAAATTTTATGGAAATATAGGAAGTAGGGAAAATAATGAATATTTTTAAATGGTTATGATCTAATGAGAATTTATCACATCTTTATCCTAAAAGTTTTGATCCTAATATTAATATTTCAAAAATCATTCAAGAAAATGAACACTTATAATTCTACAAAGAAAACCTTAGCATAAATTGAAATAATATGAATCATTTCAAGGGAAATTATATCTAATAACTATTACTTAAGTTTAAATAAAAATAATCAAAGAGGAAAATGAAGAAAACGTAGTTTATTAAATATACTTTGAATAGAAGAGAAAATTAAAACCACAAATCCAGATTGTATAGAGGCATTTTTAAAAGGAAATATTAGCAAGTTGCCTGAATAAAATTTATGGTATGTCACAAAATTTGGATTGATAATCATTCATAGCATTGCAACTTTTCTCTATTAAGGTTATTAAAACAAATAAACAAATATTTTAATTAAAAAATTACATCTTTTTAAAGAACATAAACATACAGAAACCAGGAAAAATGAATTGATTTTTATTCATACCAAAATTAAATAAAGGCATAGTAAGACATAGTAATTATTGAATCTAGTTGATGTATGACAGAAAGAGTTTTCAAATGGTTAGCAGGAAGAAGCAAAAACAGGTATATGTACATATGGTATTTAACTTCAAGAATATACAAAACTCCAGGGCTTAAAGCATTGCAAGATGAGATTCTTGATTGTGCTAAAGTATCAGAAGGATGTTCTTCTCCCAAATGAAATAACAAGGAAATTGGCAAAGGTTATAGTGATGAGTGGAAAAGAAAAGCTGTAAAATAGAAATTGAAAATGACAAAAATTATATATCTATGCTATATATACATACATAAACATAAGATTTCTCTAGGCACATGAACAAAACTCTTAAAAAGTAAGATATTTCTACATTCTGTAATAATTTAAAAAGTGTACCAAATTTAATTCAACATGAACATGTGCTTTTTTCTACAGCTTAATTCTATCACAATAATATACTTTTATCTAAGATTAAACATTGAAGATCTCTTTTTCTTTTGCAGCTGTTTGTTTTTTGAATAAAATTAGCCAAAAATATTTATAAGACACCAGTGAGCATTTTCATACCAAAGTTATTGTGTATTGAAAATTTTTCAGGAATATAAGCATTCTGATGTTCCTTTTAAAAATTTATTATTACAACATTAAATAATTTCCATTCATAACCTGATTTAATCTTTAAGATGACTGTATTTATATATTTTTTTTCTTGTACAATTGTGGATACTAGCCCTACACTTTCAGTGACTTATGAAAACATATATAGGTAAAAATCTGGAACATCTAGAAGCTAAACTCTGGAGTTCCAGTCCAACGTATCACTCTTTATGATATATTTTTCTCTACAGAAGAAATGACCAGTGAAAGTGCTCTTTTCATAAGAAAATTCTCTGAAATTGGAATAGGCTTGAGGATTTTTAGGATAAAATTTTCAAGGTAGCACTACATTTTTGTTGTTTTTGCCCTTAAAAACACATACATTTAAACTAAAGGTTTTACACATATTTCATGTTTTCCAAGAACTATGTATATTTCAAAATCATATTTTGGAAATGTTCCAGATCCTGTGTGGTCAAATAGAGGAATGCACAACAGAAATTCAAACTACTTAAAGGATACTACCTTATTTAGTGCATAAATATTCAAATAAGAAAGAAAGAAATAATGCACTTAAATATTCGGCATCCTTGTCATTAAAATTGCCTGGAGCCCTCTTCCTTCTGCAAAACTCTCATGAAAGCATTTTTCATTTCTTGGTTTCTAAGACTACAAATGAGTGGATTCAGCATGGGGATCACCATGGTATAAAACACAGAGGCCATTTGATCCCTTCCCAGGGAGTAGGAATCCTTTGGTTTTAAATAAGTAAGTAAAAGTCATCGTGCTGTAAAAGATGGTGACTCCCACGAGGTGTGAGGCACAAGTAGAGAAGACCTTGCGCTTTCCTGAAGTGGAATTAATTTCCAGGATATTAGACAGAATAGACACATAAGAAATCGTGATTGTGCTAAGAAACCCCATTATGTTTATAAAAGCAAGAGTGATTATCATGATTTCAGTACCACGAGTGTCGGTGCAGGACAAGGATAAAACTGGGGCTGTGTCACAGAAAAAGTGATAGACTACGTGGGATTTACAGAAATGCAAACTGCTGATGCAAAGAAAAATAGCTAATGATTGAGTAAAGCCAATCATATAGGACATGGTGATAAAGGCATAGCAGAGTCGCCTGGACATAAGGACATGGTAGTAAAGAGGGTTGCAGATAGCTACATTGCAGTCATAGGCCATGGAAGAGAGAAAGAGAAATTCAGTGACAACCAAGAAGACAAAGAAAAACATCTGAGTGAAGCAGACCATGAATGAAACATATTTGTTGGAAGTCAGTAAGTTCTCTAAGGTGTTAGGTATGACCGTTGAGTAACTAAGGTCAAGGAATGACAGGTGACTAGTGAAAAAATACATGGGGGTGTGAAGCTGGAGATCCAGGGGAATAATTAATAACATACCTGTATTTCCCAGCTCAGTAATAAAGTATAACAGGAGAAATAATATAAAGAGGAATTGCGGGATCTCTTCAGGTTCTGTCAATCCCAGTAGAATGAAATCAGGTCTATTTGTGTAATTCCTACTTTCCATAGTGATCAACTCTTGTAAACTATTGGGAAATTAAATGTGAAATTTAGCATGAGTGACTTCAAAAAAATATTTTTAGTGTTGAAATGATCTGGAGTTTAAAATAAAGTAAGCTTAGTGATTTTAGAAATCCAAAATAAAGTGTAATTTTCAAAATATGACTGAAAAAAATCTTATTTTGATCACCAAATATAAATCAACTTTAAATATTTTATAATGGTAATTCATATTTATTGCATAGTAGAATGACTTGACCCTCCTCTCAATATTCCCTACATTAAAAAATTTATTTATAGTAAAATATTATATAATAAGTAATACTATTTTACATATTTTTTAGATGAGACAAATTTAAGTAACTTATCTGGAGTCACAACAATAAACTTTTTGGTGTGGTGATTCTACCAAGATGAGTTGAGTCGAGAGATCATGATCATAATACTCTTCCTATTTGTATTTAATATCAGAAAAAAATCTAGTTATGTAATTCACAATTATATAGATTTTTAATTCTATTATTCCTCTGTCATTGCCAATATTACATAGTACAAATGGCAGATCAGAAATTAAACTTTTAGTTGCATTTATATTACAGAGCACACAATACTATTAATTTTCAGAAGATAGATTGTTTAAGTTTCTTAAACTTCTTCCAAATATATTTTCAATAATTGTTCATTGCTTGATGACTCTGATTTTTATTCCATGAATTCTAAATTTCCATTTCTAGAAATCCTGTCATTACTTAGGTAATGCCTATATGATATTTAAATGTCTGTGCATAATATTCGAATAATATTCCAATTTTTAGATAAATTGAAATGCCTTAAATTTGACATAAATACTTACCATGCGTCGAAGTTGGTGAAAAATTCCTACATTATCTGTCTAGAACTTTGTCAGCCTAAAGTTTTTCTCCCAAATAAAATATTCAAACCAATTAAGGTTTCTGCAACATCATATTTCTCTTCTTTGAGATAGCTAATGTTTAATTTTTATGTATATATGTATATAGAGAGTAAGAGCAAAAGTAAGAGAGAGAGAAGGGGGTAAAATAAATGTTTCTTCAGATCCTGCTCAAATAGAAAGTTTACCTGGGAAGTATGTCTCCCAGGTATAGCTGGAACTACTGTGAGTGCAAGCAGAGCATTGTATCCCTTGCCTTTCATCCTGATATTGCCAGGGAATATCTTATTTTGATGATTGCTGATAATGCTATATTTGGTCATCTCTGGGACCAATTTCCAAGGAAGATTGCTTGGCATCATGCCAAGGATAAAGGTTCAAGAACTAATGCATCCATGTTAGGTTTGTAACAGAGAATTGTCTCCACCTTAGAAGTCACATAATGTTGAGCAGCTTTTTTGGTATTCTCTTGTGATGCTCTAATTTATGACTGGGTTAAAAGAGGTCATTTCTACAGAAATACTTAATTGCTCTGTGGCTGAAAGGCTAGATCATTAATCATTAAGATTGGAATAACACATTTTGCCCAATGACACCATCATAAGATTAATCATTGTTCATTATACAACTATTATTACACAGAAAAATGAAAGAAAAAATGAAAATCTTTCATAAATATTGTTATTATTTTTAGATGCACTTGCCTCTAAGTATTTTATTTATAGACATACTTATGTCTTTATATAATTCTACCTTGCTGAATTTTTAATAATATCCTGATTTTATTATTAAATATATTTAATAAATACACCTTGACCTCTTTTACAACAGATATTTAAACCCACAATTTCATGTATTTTGCTTTTGACTGGATCAGCATAACTAACCTCTTTCTAGGAGTGTGAACCAGGTCATTTTTGAGGCATCCAAGAAAAGTTTGATGGTGTTTCTCCAGTCAGGTTTGGGAATGTCAACTAAGAAATTGACACAGCAGATGCAAAGTATTTAGCCACAACACACTTCTGTGCAGTTTGTTCAATAATTTTAGGTTATTGGTGTTTTTCATATTAAAAGAAACATGTTGGACAAAAGTAAACATCAATGCTGAGATGAATAATAATTTTATAATTATATTAATGACTATAAGTTTACTTCCTCTTTATACAACCATGTGAAATGAATCCTTGTGACTCTTTCATTAATTAATAATAATTAAATCACTTTTCATGTGGATTTTGAAGCAACTCATGGAAAAAAATACTGTTTATATGGTAGAATTTCTAGAGTGACTTTGTTGTAAGGCTCAAAGAATTATAAATTAATATTTTATGTATTAGATAAAGTTTTGTCTGTACAATTCTTCAATTCATCAAAACTTCAGTGACACTGAGATAAATTTATTTGACAATTAAAAGCCAGAGTCAATTTATTTCACAAGAGGTCAATTTAGGTTTCTATGTCAATGCTACCTTAATAGGAGGTGCAAAATAACCTCCTATGCAAAATAACTTCCACTGCAAAATAACCATAAAGAAGTTTTTCTTCCCAGCATTGCAATAATTTTTTATAGTCATTAAGTGTACTTTCAAATACTATAAGTAATAGTTGAAGAAAAAATAATTCAGAAAACTTGATATGACTAATCGCTTTTGCTTAATCTTTATAGTTGAGATTTTAATATAATACAACTAACAATTTTAAAAAATGGCAGAAGATCAGAAGTAAGAAACAGAAAGGAAGCATGACTTATTCTTCCTATATTTCAACAAAATAAGATCTTTGACAATTATTCAATTTCATTTATTAATAAAATTCTATTTATCTTTTTAATGATCTCCATTTTTTCATGTGATTTGAAGCTCTTTTTAGGAATTTTAGAGTTTGTTAAATTGCCTCTACTGTTATTCTATACTACTCTTCATATCTCTGGAATACAGAGGTCTACTTTTCCTAATAGTACTACTTTACACAGGTTTATTTATATGCATATATTTAAAGTGATACCTTTTTCATACTTTTACTATTCATCTTAAAAAAAAAAATTTTATTGGCGAAATTGTGGGTTTACAGAGCAATGGTGCATAAATTACAGGATTCCCATATACCACCCACCACCAAAAATGTGTATTGTTGTGAAACATTTGTTACAATTGATAATGGCATATTTTAAAAATTGTACTGTTAACTGAAGTTCATGATTTATCTTATGTTTCACAGTGTAGTGTAGTTCCATGGGTTTTTTAAAACTTTTATTCTCTTACCACAGATGCAATCTAACATTTTCCCCTTTTACTCAAATTCAGATATATATAGATCAATGCTATTAATCGAGGTCACAGTATTGTGCTCCCATCACCACCACCCATCACTAAAACATTTCCGTCACTCCAAAGAGGAACCTTGTATATTTTAAGCCTTAGCTTCCCATTCCCTAGCCTCACCCCCAAGTAACCATTATTGAAGATGATGATTATGAGTTTGCTAAATCTAATTGTTTCACATCAGTGAGATCATACAATATGCAAACTTTGGTGCTGATTTATTTCACTCAATATGATGTCTTCAAAGTTCATTCATATTTTTGCATATATCAATACTCTGTTTTATAACTAAATAATATTTCATTTCTTGTATGTATACCCCATGTTCTAATTATTCATTCATCGGTTGATGGACACTTGTGTTGCTTCCATCTTTTGGCAATTGTGAACAATGGTGTTATGAACTTCAGTGTGCAGATATCTATTCAAGTCCCTGCTTTCAATTATTTGG
>PVKH010015518.1:0-16264 GCA_004027955.1 Chaetophractus vellerosus | reverse complement strand
GTACTCCTGGAATCTCTGTGTAACATTTATGTAATCAATGTATCCTAAAAATGTATATAGATATATAAAAAATAAATAAAAAATTAATTAAAAAAAACAAACAAACATTAAAAACCAACAATGAGGACTACCAGACTCTGGAAATACCAGGCAAACACTTTCTTAAAAGTGTCTAAAAATGTTCAAAAAGCTAAAGGAAAACGTAGACAAAAACTGAAGTAAATCAGGAAAAAGATAGATTAAAAAAGAAAATAGCAATAAAGAGATAGAAACCATGAAAAGGAACCAGAGTTGAAGATCACAGTAAAAGAAACAAAAAAAATGTCCTACAGGGGTTCAACAGAGGATTGGAGTTGGCAGAAGTAAGAAACCTGAACTTGAACATAAGAAGATTCAAAGTACTCATTCTGAGGAGCAGAAAGAAAAAAAGAAAGAAAAGCCAACAGAGCCTAAGAGACCTGTGGGTATACCAATATACACATTATGAGCATCCCAGAGGAAGAAAGAGAGAAAGTAGAAGACTATTCAAAGAAGTAATGGGTAAAAACTTCCCAAATTTAACTAAAGACATGAGTATACTCATCCAAGAAGCTTACCAAACTCCAAACAGGTTCAACTCAAAGAGACCAACACCAAAATAAATAAATAAATAAAATCAAACTGTCAAATGCCAAGACAAAGTGAGAATCCTGAAAGCCACAAGAAAGAAGCAATATGTCATATACAAAGGATTCTCAGGGATTATAAGATTAAGTGCCAATTTATCATTACAAAACATGGAGGCAAGAAGGCAGTGAGACAACATATTCAAAGAGCTGAACATTTTTTTTTAATTATCTACTGAGAATTCTGTATCCCCCCCAAAAAAAACCTTTATTTTTAAAAATGAGGGAAAGATTGAGAAAATCACAAACAAAAGCTGAGTTAGCTTGTCTCCATTAGGCTAGCACAATAAAAAACACTAAATGAAATCCTTCAGGTTGAAAGGAAAGAGATTGAAGGTACATAAAGAAATAAAAGACTTCCAGTAAAGGTAACAACATGGGTAAATATAAATGCCAGGACTAATGAATTTTTGGTTTGTAATTTCACTTTTCACTTCATATAGGATCTAAAATGCAAAAGCATAAAAATAATGATAAATCTAAGGTTTTGAACACAACGTTTAAAGATTTAATTTGTAAGAATAACATTAAAGTGGGAGACAGCAGGGTAGAGTGCGGTAGTTTGTTCGTGCTATTGAAGTTTAGTTGGTATCAAATCCAAAAAAGATTGCTACAGATTTAATATTTTAACATTAAACACTATGGTTACCACAAAGAAAATATATGAAAAATATACAAGATGGAAATGAGAAGAGATACTAAGGGGTTCACTGAAAGATCAACTAAATACAAAAGAAGGCAGTAATATGAACTCTGAAGGACAAAAAGGTGACTGCTGAACTGCATATGGTTTATGATTGCACATTCACAATCTTGCAGGAGCCAGGAAGTTAGCAGTTGTGAACACCCCCTGTTCACTGAAGAGGCCTATGCAGTACAAAGCCTCTTTTATGTACTATACTATACATCTGATTTTGCAAACATATTGCAATATGGTTTTTTTTTTATGTTTTTAGTTAAACATTGAGGAGGAAAAAGGCTTTTCCCCCAAAGTCTCATATATGCTACATGAGTAGTAGGAGACTTCAATATAACACTTTCAATAATGGATAGAACATATAGACAGAACATCAATAAGGAAAGAGAGGACTGCAACAATACTATAAACCAACTGGACCTAGCAGACATATGTAGAACACTTCAACATCAGAATATACATTCTTATCAAATGTGTATGGATCATTCTCTAGGACAGACCATGTTAGGTAACAAAACAACAAATTTTAAATGATTGAAATCATACAAAGTATCTTCTTTGAGCACAGTGGAATGAAGCTATATATCAATGACAGGAAGAGAACTGGAAACTTCCAAAAATACATAGACCTCAAATTTACACTCTTAACCACTGAGTCAAAGAAGAAATCACATGGAAAATTTAAAAATAAGTTGATAGGAATGAAAACTAGAACACAACATATCAAAACTTATGGGATGCAGCTAAGTCAGGGCTCAGGGAGAAATTTATAGGTGTATATGCATACACTAAAAAGAAGAAAGATCTCAAGTCAGTTACATATCGTCACACCTAGAGGAACTAGAAAAAGAAGAGCAAATTATTCTCAAAGCACACAGAGATAAATGAAATAGAGAATAGAAAAGATATACAGAGGATCACTGAAATCAAAAGTCAGTTCTCTGAAAAATATCAATAAAATTGATAAAACCTTAGATAGGCAAAGAAAAAATAGAGAGAGGAAAATAACATCAGAGATTAAAGGCAAAACATTATTGCCAACATCACAGAAATAAACACCACCAATATGAGGCTACTATGAACAACTGTACTCCAAGAAATTAGGTAGTCTAGATGAAATAGACAAATTCCTAGAAACAAATTACCTATATGGATTCAAGAAGAAATAGATCTCATCAGATCAATAACAAATAAAGAGATTGAATCAATAATCAAAAAGCCCTTAACAGAGAAAAGTCCAGGAGCAGATGGCTTCACCGGTGAATTGTAGCAAACATTCAAAGAAGAATTAACACCAACCGTGCTCAAAATCTTCCAGAAAAAAAAAAAAAAAATGAAGAGAAAGGAACAGTTTCTAACTCATTCCATGAGGCTAACATTACCCTAACACCAAAGCCAGATAAAGATACCACAATGAAAGAAAATTACAGACCAATATCCCTTATGAATATAGATGTAAAAATTTAAAATCCCTTTGCAAGAAATGCAAATTGAATCCAACAGCACATTAAAAGAACTAAATGTCATGATCAAGTAGGTTTTATCCCAGGAATGCAAAGGTGGGTTCAAAATAAGAAAATCATTTCCCTGTTTGTCTGCTTTTGTTTATTACTATTGAAAAAATGAAAATGCTTTAATAATAATTGAAGTGATGAATGCACAACTATGTGATTATACCGAATACCACTGATTGCACACTTTGGATAAATTGCATGCTTTATTAATATGCATTAATAAAATTGATTTGTTTAAAAAAATAGAGTGGGTTGGGGGAAAAATATACCAAATGCAAGATATGGACTACAGTTAGTAGTAATAGTTTGACGATGCTCTTGCATAGTTTGTAACAAATGTACCAAAACAATGCAAGGTGCTGGTGGAGGAGTGATGTATGGGACCCCCATATAATGTTATACATGTTTATTTTTTAAGTTTATAACTTTTACTATATACTTATTGTTTATATATGTTCATGTATGAATGATATACTTCAATAAAAAATTAAAAAGAAAATTAATCAATATAATATACCATATTAATTGAATGAAAAAATTAAAAAACCTATGATCATCTCACTTGACACAAAAAAAGAATTTGACATAATCCAGCATGCTTTCTTGAAACAACACCCAGAAAATTAGGAATGGAAGGGAACCTCCTAAACATAATAAAAGGCATGTGAAAAACCCACAGCTAACACTATTCTCAATGATGAAAGACTGAAAGATTTACTCCTACAATCAGGAACAACACAAGGATGCCTGCTTTTACCACTTCTATTTAACACTGTACTGGAAGTTCTAACCAAAGCAATCAGACAAGAAAAAGAAATAAAAGGCATCCAAATTGCAAAGGAAGAAGTGAAAGTATTCCTATTCCCAAGTGACGTGACCCTACATAGAAAATCCCCAAGATTGCCCAAGAAAGCTACTAGAGTTAATAAATGAATTAAGCAAAGTGGTGGAGCACAAGATCAATGCACTAAAATTAGTTGTGTTTCTATTTACAAGTAATGAACAATCCAAAAGGGAAGTAAAGAAAACAATTCCATTTATAATAGCAACTAAAAGAATAAAATACCTTGGAATAAATTTAACTAAGGATGTAAAGGAATTGTATAAGAAAAACTAAAAATCATGACTGAAAGAAATTAAAGATGACCTAAATAAGATATTCTGTGCTCATGGGATGGAAAAGTTAATATCATTAAGATGTCAATACTACCCAAAGTGATTTAGAGATCCAATGCAACAGAAAAAAAAAAAAAAACTGCAACAGCTTTTTTTGCAGAAATGGAAAATCCAATCATCATATTCAAGTTAAGGGGCACTGAGTAGCCTAAACCATCTTGAAAATGAAATCCAGAATTGGAGGACAGAAATTTCAAAGCTACAGTAATCCAAACAGCATGGTACTAGCATAAGGACAGACATATGGATGAATGGAATAGAATTGACAGTTCTGAAGTAAACCACACACCTATGGCCAATTGATTTTTGACAAGGATGCTAAGTCCACTCAATGTGGGGAAAGAATAGTCTCTTCAAAAAATGGTGCTGAAACAACTGGATATACACATGCAAAAGAATGAAAGTGAACCCCTACCTCAGGTCATATATAAAAATTAACTCAAAATAAATCAAAGGCTAAACCTATAAAATTCTTAGGCAAAAAATAGGGAAATATCTTTAGGGCCCTGTACTAGGCAATGGATTCTTAGAATTTATACCAAAAACCCGAGCAGCAGCAACAACAAAAAAACAGATAAATCAACTTTATCAAAATTTAAAACTTTCATGTATCACAGGACATTACCAGGAAATTGGAAAGGTAACCCAAAGCATGAGAGAAAATATTTGGGACAGTATATCTAATAAGGGTTTAATAACCAGGATATATATAACTCCCACATCTAAACAACAAAAAGATAAACAATTCAATGAAAAAATGGGCAAAGGATTTGAATAGACATTTCTCCAAAGAATATATACAGATGACCAATAAGCACATGAAAAGATGCTCAACATCATTACCAACAAGAAATGCAAATCAAAACGACAATGATAAACTACTTCACAATCACTATGATGACTATTATCACAAAAGTGAAAATAACAAATGTTAGAGAGGATTTGAAGAAATTGGAACCTTTATGCAGGTGGGTTTTCAGCCATGGTGAAAAAGTTTGGTGGTTCCTCAAAAAGTTAAACACAAAACTACTATATGACCTGGCAATCTCATTTCTAGGTATATATACAAAAGATTTAAAAGCAGGGACTCCCACAATTGTTCATAGCAACATTATTCGCAATAACCAAAAGTTGGAAGCAACCCAAATGTCCATTAACAGATGAATAAACAAAATGTGGTATATACATACAAAGGTATATTATTGTACTATAAAAAGGAATGAAGTACTAATACCTGTGGCAACACGGATGAACCTTGAGAACAGACATCATGTTGAGCAGGATAAGCCAGACACAAAAGGACGGAGATTATGTGATTCCACTTACATGAAATAATTAGAATACTCAAATTCATAGAAACAGAGAATAGAGTAAAGGTTACCAGGGCAGGTGTGTTGGGGGTGGGGGGAGGGAAATGGGGAGTTAATGAATCATAGTGAAGTGTTTCTGTTTGTGATAACAGAAAAGTTTTTGTGATGGATGATGGTGACAGCAGCACAACATTGTGAATGTGATTAATCTCACTGAATGTTTGGGGGAGAGGTTGAGATGGAAAATTTTATGTTGTATATATGTTACCAAAACTTAAAAACAAGAGAGAGACTACAGAAACAATTAAATTCAATACAAAATATTAGACTGGATTTAAAAATGGAGGAGTAAATGTGTAAAAGGGTATAATTGGAAAAGGAGAATAAAGACCATATGCTTCATATCAACAATAAATTTCTTGAATTTTTTTTTTAAAGATTTTATTTATTTTATTACATATCTTCCCTCCCCTCCCCCCCCCACCCCTGCTGCAGCGACACACCGACACCGGTCACCGCGCAAGCAAGGCTTTCCCTGCTTGTGGGCGGCTTCTGCTTCCGTTCACGGCCGGCTCTGCTTCAGTTCGCGGGTGGCTGGCTGCGCTCCATTTGCGGGCGACCTGCCCTGCCCGTGGCAGCTTTTGCCCTGTCCGTGGCAGCTTTTTGCCCTGCCCACGGCGGCTCTGGCCCACCCATGGCGGCTTGCCCTTCTCAAGGCGGTCTGCCCGCTAGGAGAGGTCCCCGGGAACCGAACCCGGGGCCTCCCATGTGGTATACCGGCGCCCTATCCACTGGGCTATCGCCGGCCCCTTGAACTTTCTTGATAACTGTACTGAAATATACACAAAACACGAGCATGATGTATGTAACCAAACTCTGAAATGTTTACAAAATATATAGCTAGAGAGGTAAATAGGTAGATATGGGAAGAGAGAGAGAGAATTATATAATATATATGCCAAAATGTTAAAAGCCAGTAAATCTGGATATCTTGGTAGGGGGTATATTGGAGTTCGCTAAATGTTTTTATAGTAATTTTAAATTTTCTGGTAAGTTTGAAATTATTTTAAAATAAAAGAAACAATTTTGGGGCCGGCTCGATAGCCCGGTGGATGGGGTGCCGGCATACCACATGGGAGGCCCTGGGTTCGATTCCCGGGGACCTCTCCTGGCGGGCAGACCGCCTTGAGAATGGCGAGCCGCCAGGGGCGGGCCGGAGCCGCCGTGGGCGGGGCAGGAAGCTGCCACGGACAGGGCGGGAGCCGCCACGGGCGGGGCGGGTCGCCCGCGGATGGAGCGCAGCCAGCCACCCGCGAACTGAAGCAAGCGCCGGCCGTGAACGGACGCAGAGACCGCCCACGGGCGGGGAGGGCCGCGCCTGCGCAGTGACCACTCTCAGCGCATCGCCACAGCGGGGGGAAGGGGAGATATGTAGTAAAATAAATAAATCTTTAAAAAAAAAGAAACAATTTTTACTCAGTGTGACTGGATTAAAAGTCACCACATCCTAGCAGTGGGCTCTGAAATCTGAGTTCAAATGCTAATTTTACCATTAGTTATTGATTCTATGACCTTAGGTAGGTCAGTTATCCTTTCAGTTTCTTCTAAAATTATGTATAGGAAATTATATGAATAGGGAACGATAAACATTACCAATCTCATATAATTGAAATGATTAAATAAAATAAAGCATGCAAAGCACTTAGCATGGTGTGTACATTTTCTTTCTTCTTTAAAAAAAACTTTGTGTTAAAATATATAACATAAAATTTGACATTTAACCATTTTAAGTGTCCAATTCAGTGGCATTAATTACATTCACAATTTTGTACAACTATCAACATCTGTCACAGTTCAATATTATTTATGAATTCCAGAAAGAAGTATAGATTGTTTGTAAACTGGTCAGTTTTATTTAAGTCACAGCTAACACTATATCCAAATAATACATACAGAAGAAAGGGGATTACTGGCGTAGGAAATATATGCAAAAAACCACGGGTTGAAAGAGACTAAATTATTGTGAGAAGTCCATGCTGTCTGATTCCTTCTATCAGGATGGTGGCAGAGGATGAGACTAGAGTAGGAAGCAGCTAGACCACAATGGGCATTTCACATAATACTTGATCTTGTAGGCAGTGGGACGCTGCTGAAAGGTTTCAAACAGTTACGCATCTTTAAGATAACAGTAGAGGTGGTATGGAATATGGATTTGGAGGAGTAGAAGGTGTTTAGGTAGGGTGGAGTAGCAGTTAGGAGAAAGGAAGTATAACTGGAACCAATGCGATATTAGAAGGGTAACGAATCCCAGTTTTTATGAGGTAAAATTTTGAATTTGACCATTAATTAGGCAATAGTAATGGATATGGAAGGTATGCCACCACGGTTCTTGGTTTGAGTAACTGGCTGATAGCATCTTTCCAATGATAGGAAACGCAGGAGGAAAAGCAAATTTATTGCAAAGCAATGAGATGATTCTGAGGTGTCTATGGACCTATAGGTGTAAATACCTAATGGTAAGCTTGCTATTCAGCACAGAGGTATAGTACAGATAGTCATGGGTAGAGAACTGATGTTTGAAGTAGTAGTGATGTATGATATTTTGTTGCATTATGATGGGACTGAGGTATATAAACTGTATCCAGGTCACCTCCAATAACAAATGAAAAAAGTCCACCATCTCCTTTTGCTGTTCATTATGGACTAAGAGACAAAAAGAAAAGAAAAGAAAAGAAAATCATTAATAAAATTAAAATAAGATAATAAAATAATAAAATAAAATAAAATAAAATAAAATAAAATAAAATAAAATGCCCACACACTGAAGAATAGACAGCTAGGCAAGTTTCACAACAGGAAAAATGTCTAGAAGACAACGGGACATTATCAGAAACAAGTTTTCTCTCAGATCACAGATTGTTGCTGAAAAAAACCCTGATTTGGCCCCACCTCAAGTTTGCATACAGGGCCCATGAACATACCTGACACCTACAAAAGCCATTCATGTCTTCAAACATGATATAAAATGTCTCAGCGACCTGGGATTTTGTATCAAAAGGAAATGAAACTAATTCCCTTTAAACACAAAAATTCAGGGTGGATTGCACAAAATGCACCACAGAGAACATTCAGATGAGGCTTTCCAGGC
Source organism: Chaetophractus vellerosus (assembly GCA_004027955.1). Lineage (NCBI taxonomy): Eukaryota > Metazoa > Chordata > Mammalia > Cingulata > Chlamyphoridae > Chaetophractus > Chaetophractus vellerosus. The sequence continues at coordinate 7,754 of PVKH010015518.1, read as the reverse complement.
CCATAGAGCAATACTGTTTTAAATGGAAGTGGGTGTTGACTCTGCAATGAATGATCAAAGGGTAGCTTCAGTGATTACAGGGCAGAAAAAGTCCCCAACTATGGCTAATTCTCAGCAAGTTAATTTTTGAATTTTCTAAAATAGGACCAGAAAATTAGCTCTTCACGTGTACAACTGAGGATACTGGACCCAGCAGCTTCTGATGTGGGGTAATTCCTTTTTGCCTCTTAAGAAGTGAAGAGGGAACAGGAAGTAGCGTCTTGACTTAAGGCACCATTTAGTCAAGTAGAGAAAAAAATCTCCTCTTGGCTCTGAAACAGGATCGTACAACTATAAAACTTATTGGATACAACTCAGGCAAGGGTGTTGGGTAAAAAGAATCAAAGAACAAACCGTGGATTGATTTCAGAGGGGTGTAACAAAATCTGTACCTGATGTCACTCACTTATTACCCTAGATCTCCCAAGCAGATTTTTTTTCATAGATTTTTTATTGAAGTATATCATTCATACATGACATGCATAAAAGCAGATGATATTTAAACCAGACAGACCTGGGGTCCAGCCTAGCTGATTTTGGCCTATTTTATCTATTAGCGCAGAGTCAGAAACAAGTTTAAATGCATGTGTGTGCTGGAAACGAATGGGGAGAGAAGGATGTTGGAGGAGAATGAGATGTGGAGTTGTGGGGACAAGACAGCAAATTTTGCCAGCAAACTACTTCAGCCTAGAAAATGTAAATTCCAGATTCCCTAATATTTGTAATCTGAAGGTTGTATTTTCAAGTCTCTTTTGATCGAATCCCCAAAATTATTAGTTTTAGTAAAAGAAAAGCAATAGCACCAAAAGAATTGAGTTGATTGGAAAGATACAAAGTTACCTAAGGACAAAAGGCAAGTGGATCGACCACGGAAGTATAAATATTCCAGTTATCCTCTGAAGATTCCTATATTCACATGTATTTTAAATCTCTACATGTATATTTAACCTCTAAGTTTCTAAGCTAATTTAAAAAAACAGAATTACTGAAATTAAATTTATTGGGGCCCCTAGGAGATTTACTTTCATAAAAATCTGGGGAGTGACTGTAACTCAGTGGTTGAGTGCCTGCTTTCCACATATGAGGTCCTGGGTTCAATGCCCAGTACCTCCTAAAAAAAAAAAAAAAATCTAGGTCACCTATTGGACATGTTACTTCTCTATAATTTTTTTATTCATTGCATCATAATTGATTGCCTTTGTGTTTCCAGTTTTCACAAAACTAAAGAAAGTTGTCTGCTGCTTGGTATCAATCCCACCATGGCCTGCCACTCAGAACAGTTTGCTGAGCACTCCCAGACCAGAGGAGTTTCCTCCACCCTACCCAGAAAAAGGAGCACAGAAAAAGCAGCAGGGTTTCTTCCTTTCCTACAGTAATGAGGAAGCATCAAGATTTTCACCAAGTTCTAGAGAGGAGAAGAGACATAAGTGAGAGGGATCTTTCTTACTCAAAGGAGTCTCTGATCCTGCCTCATGTTTCACTCAGAACTCACTAGTACACAAAAGGTGTCCTCATAGACTCCAGGGATAGATGGACCTTAGTTCAAATCCCAGCCACAGGACCTGGGACAAACTGCCAAACTCACTAAGCCTCAGTCATTTCATCTGAAATTTAAATGAGGTCATCCTGATAAAACATTCTGGAGAGAGCCTTATATGTTATTAGCACTCAGAATGTGATCAATTTATTGTAAAAGTACTTTGTAAGGTCAAAAGAGTTGGGCAAATAGCAGTTAATAAATCTCTCAAGTGCCTTTCTGATCTCTGTGTACTTACAAGTGATGCCACACACACTGACATTTAATTATAATCTCTATTGAGGTGTGCTCCAATTGGGAAGTACTAGGTAGTTGTTGAGCAGCACTTGACTTCTGGAGGCATATGGGATTTTAGATGAGGGAGTTTGGGCATGTTTTTAATCATGAGGTTTAGTTTCCCTATCCATTAGGATATATCCATAACATAATCAATATAGTAAACTCTCAATAAATATCAGTGCATGTGTGTATGTGTGTGTGTGTGTGTTTGTGTGTGTGCACCATCATTAGTAGAGTCCTGGGTAAATATTAAGACTGGAAAATGTTATTTGATCCCTGAAGAATCATCTACAGGAAACATGGAATCATAAAATAACAGAGGAAGAAATTACCATCAAGTTTATGGCTACATAATACCTGGTACATATAACCCCATCCCCCAGTCCATATATCTAGCAAACATCTATAATTGTTCTTTCTTTCTTAGCTGAGATATCATTTCCCAACCACTCTCCATACTGTGCTCCAGACAGCAACTTCCAATCAATCAAAACTGGCATGAGAGGTAATCTATTTGCCATCTCCAAATCAGTCCCACCTCCCTATGTTAGAAAGCAGAAGGCCATCAAGGTAAAATGACTTGCCAATGATCCCACATCTAGTAAGTGACAGTTCTGACCCCAGAACACAGAGCTCCTAGCTCCTCAAGCAGTGCTACTTCCCCCACTCTGCCTGAGTTTTCCAATGCATCCTCAGGGAAATAATGGAATGTACTCTGATAGCCTCATCATCTTCCTCTGCAGGGCTGCAGAGGGGATGCCTGCACTTAGCAAATTACTCGTAATCTAATTCCAACAGGCCCGTTCTGTGGCAGGTGAAGAAGGAGGGGGAGGAAAGAAAGCATCTTTTCCAACTGCTTTGGTTACAAAGACCTGGAGATTTACAGATGTTCTTGGCCAAGTGTGGCGGTTCTCAGGAGCATAAGCAAAAGAAATTCTCCAAGTACAGGGAATCTGAACTGAAATTTAAACTACAGCAAAATGAGTCATTTGAACTGCAGAGAGGAATGCAAGGTAACTACCCTCACCTCCCCCAAGTCCTATCTCATTCTGTCTTGTGTAAAGCAGTGGCAATGCAGTTGGTGCCATGGAAATATCTGCAGTGGCCTGAGGCCATCTGTTTGTCTGCCAGGCAGAATCCCAGCATGCGTTGGTTCCAACTGGATTTTTGTGCGGAGGGAAGCAGAGAGAGCCCCAGCTGCTGTCACCAGACAAGGAGGCGCCTCTCCTCCTCACCTCTGTCCTGGGTGCCCTCCATAGACCTGAGTTCCCAGCTGTCCCTGTGGCTAAAGACTCTTCTTTCCTGATTCAGAATACTAAATATGCCCTCCCTCAAAAGGGAGAATTAAAAGAATTTTTTTTGTTGCTTATTAATATGTGTGATAGAGAAAAGAGAGTGGGGTAGAAAATGAGAATTAATTCTCTTTTGCAAGTGGTAACATCTGCTACAAGATTTTTACTTCCCTCAACTCCACAACATACCTGGCCACCTGAAAAGGTTTTAAAAAAATAATCAGGATAATAACAACCAAGCCTGTATAAGTATTGCCTCACCTTCTTTCCAATGTCAGTCTTACCAATGGAAAAAGCAGTACGCCCAGTAGTGCCCAGAGGAAAGCCTGGTAACATATTCCTCAATTTTTGTATTTGAAATGTATTAAGGGGGCCGGCTCGATAGCCCAGTGGATAGGGCGCCGGCATACCACATGGGAGGCCCCGGGTTTGATTCCCGGGGACTTCTCCTAGCGGGCAGACTGCCTTGAGAATGGCAAGCTGCCATGGGCGGGCCAGAGCCACCGTGGGCAGGGCAAGAAGCTGCCACGGACATGGCAAGAGCCACCACGGGCAGGGCAGGTCGCCCGCGGATGGAGCGCAGCCAGCTACCCGCGAACTGAAAGCCGGCCGTGAACAGATGCAGAGACCGCCCACAAGCGGGGAAAGCCGCGCCTGCGCAGTGACCACTCTCGGCGCGTCGCCGCAGCGGGGGGAAGGGGAGATATGTAATAAAATAAATAAATCTTTTTTAAAAAATGTATTAAATATTTAATTTCACTGGTTTAAAAAAATTAAGAATTGTGAACACAATTATTTTTCAGTATCATGTAAAACAGACAGTGAAAAATCAATTCTGTTGTTTTGATCCAATATCACCACAGGAGAAAAAGCCAGCTGATTGCTGAAGATGAAAAGAGCCAGGAAAAAAGAATTCTGATCAAAAGGAATGGTGCATTCAAAGAACCTGAGGCAGGAAAGAACTAGGCAGAGTCAAGGAACCCAAAGGATGCGAGTATAGCAGAAGAGCACTGGAAGGAGAGAAGGCATAAGAGGAGGGAGATGAATTAGAGGCCAGAAGCACGCCCATGCTGAGAACTCTAAGACCAACGTCTGTAGGTTGAATAAACTCAATGATCTGCTGCCACAAACATACTAAAGAATTTCTCCAGGAAAAGAAAATAAATGCCAGGGAAACACACACACACAGCAAAAGGAAAGTCAGAAGGTATGTAATTTTTACTGGAGAAGTAGCCCCTACAAGAGCAAGTTCATTCTCATCCCCCCTCCTCAACTCACTATGTCACCCCCACCAGGAAGAAAAGCGCTCTCTTCAAAAGTGTAATGTCAGTGTGTGTGCGGGGGGAAGTGGATCTGAGTACCAGATGAGTAGGCTGAGTGCACATACCCACACCCCAATTTTCCAAAGTAAAAATAAAAAGTATAGAAATGTAAAAGAAATGTCCAAAGTACATGAAAACAGCCACAAAAATTCAGAAATCTAAGTTATAATTCTGTGCCATATAATAATCATGGAATTTTAATCAAATTCAACCACCTCATACAAATAATCCATGTGTTCCAGGTATGAGTCACACTATATCTAAATAAGATTTTACTTATATACTTTTACATTTACTGAGGGCCTACTATTTGCCATGTATTGTGCTACATGCTGTATATATGATGTTGTTTTTATTCCTCAAAGGAATAGTCTAAGGAAAGTACTCAAACTCAATTTATGGATAAGGAAACTGAAACTCAGAGATCTTGTCACATAGCTGATAACTGAAAGGTTCCCAATTTAAGCCTAGATCTCTCTGGTTCTAAAACCCACATTCTATCCAAGATACCAGGTATCTATCTAAAACTCTGACTCTCTTCAATCTATAGGCCACAACCAATTCTTCTATGCACACATCAAAGCCTAAATCCTTCGGCACCCCAAGTTTATTTATAAACTCAGCTTACATGTGAAGCCTCCTTGATTACTTCAGCTCACACTGATTGTGCCTTCCTTTGACCTGGAACAGCACTGAGCAGTGTCAACCATTCATTCCTTCATTCACTGAACAAACATGAAATTGAACACCTACTATATATACTGGGCGTGTATGAAGATACAATAGTAGAAAGGACACAGTCCTGCCCTCAGGAAACTTACATTATAGTGGGGGGGGGCAGGCAATAGACAAAGGGAAAAATCAAATACTGCAAAGCACTACATGAGTTAGAACAAATTATATAGTTTCTTTTGGGTTCTTTTTCATTCTTTACATGTATGTATTCAATTTTCTAAAATGGGCTGTAAGGCCATCAAGGACAAAGGCTGTGGTTGGCAACTCCAACATTTCCATGGTGTAGAACACATCAAGGTCTTCAAATATCCTTGTACATTCCCTGCTAAGCATATAGGCTTATTTCTTTTTAAGTTTGACCTATCATGATAACCATCTTGATTTACCTTTTCATTCATGTTTTCTTTCAGTTATTCAACACTGTCTGTGAGTCTACTAGGTGCTGGGCACTACATGTGAGAAATATGAACAATTTAAAAACAAACCTACATTACCTACCCTCCGTGGAGGCACTAGTCTAGTGAGAAGGCAGACAATGTGGTAATTCTGCAAACAGGCAGGGACAAAATTCTATGGTTGTGCAAGGGAAGGAATAGCTGAGACGATTTTGTGGAGGAGTAGGATATAATGGATGAGTAGGAGGGTTCCAGGCAGATAAAAGAGGGAAGGATACTTCCAGGTAGAAGAACTAGAGAGATGTAAAAGTACAGAGCATCCATGGCATATCTGGAGACCTGAGGTGGTGTGGCCTGCCTGAATGGGAAGGGGTGGGAAATACAGCAAGAGAGTCAGGGCCAGGCCAGGCCAGGCCAGGAAGCATCCTAAATGCTATGCTGAGACGCTTAACCTTTTTCCTTAAGGAATTGGGAGTCACTGAAGGAATTTAACATGGTTAGAGACAATATCAGACATGTATGTTTTAAAAGGATCACCTATGAAGAAAGTGACTGGGAAAGCATTTAGGCTGCAGGAAGGGTGACCAGGAAGTAGGCTGTTTGAGCATGTCAGGTGATTGACAGCCAGTACCTAGAATCTACTGGTAGAATTTTTTCTTTCCAGCTGACATTTTGATCTTCACACTATCAAAGAAAGCCAACTTGTTGGATGGTGTCCACATCAGCACAAAACTCCAACATTCTAAGGCCTGTTACAAGGTGTTAAAAACAAAAATCAGACATGGGCTAATAAACCAGAAGAGGCTTCTGTCCTTCCGCTGCCACATTCTTTGCCAAACTGTATCCCAGTGATCACACTCCAGCCTTCTGAACAGTGACAAAGGCTTTCAGCAGGTCCTTTACCTCAACTGGACAGAGAAAAACAAACACAGTGTTGCAGCTCAGTAAAGGAAATCTGGGGGCCTGCTTGATTGCTTTGGTTTTCTGATCTCTAAACTGATTTCCTACTCCTGTTACACAATCCTCTGGGACCAAGAAAGAATTGAGAAATGGGCTGGAGTATTCACCAAGGCTGTATGGCATAACAGAAAGATAAACCTGGGTTCAAATTCCCCTTCTGCCACATGTTTACTGTGTGACTTTGAGTATAATACTGAACTTCTCGGAGCTTTGATTTCAATGAATGAAAAACCATGTAATAATACCTGATTTCCAGAGATATGACAAGGATTGAAGGAGAAAATATAAATTATGAGTGAACCCTGCAAAAATAGTAGGCACTCAATAAATAAATATTAGTTGCCTTTCCTTTCCCTGACTTTCCTTTTTGTATTTACCATTTATTTGCCTAGTGCTTATGCAATAATTACTATATACAAAGGCCTTGCTAAGAAGCAAATCACCTTAAATAAAAACAACAACAACAAAACACTTGCCAAGCCCACTAAAATAAGGCAGAACTATACGGAAATACAATCTAAATCTGTTCCTTGAGCAACTAGAATCCCTTCAATCTATTAAAAGTCATCGAATCTAGTAGCTCTCCAATCTCACTGATCATGAGAAACATGTGGGAAGTAGATTAGCTTACAGATTTTCAGACTGTTTCCACCAAGACCCACTGAATCAGAATTCCACATCTTCTTACTAAAATAAATGAAAAACTTCTCCAGGTAATTTGCATTTTCATGACTTGATTTCTGAGCCTAGTTTGGGATACACTGACTTGATGTATTTCTATTCAGGCAATGATTAAATCAGATCTATTTTACAGCACAATCTCAAAGCCATGAGCCCCCTCCAAACCATGAACAATGACAAAGAAAGAACTTGATCTTAACGTCCTCTTTGAAAATCAGGACTAATAATCAAAAGTTAAGAAGTGTCCTTAACCTGCACCCAAATCCTTCATATTCTAATCATGGTAAGGGCTGAAAAAGTTACCACTAGCCCTGGGGTGGGTGGTCTAGTCAAGTTTTGACCTCAACCCTGAGTCAGGCTACTTAGAGGTTAATGCAGGCCCTGGCAGTCCACAACATTTATTTGGGTTTCCATAAAGTGCCAGGCCTTTGTGTTAAGCCTTGTGTTGCTGTGATAATAAAGTGAAAGAATATTTGCAACTTGATGTGACAGACAGATTTTCTTTTCTAGTAAG
>PVKH010015517.1:0-16062 GCA_004027955.1 Chaetophractus vellerosus | reverse complement strand
GTATGCTTTGTGGCCTGGTAACTGTAAGCTTCTACCCTACATAAATACCCTTTATAAAGACCAATCATTTTCTGGTATTTTGCAAAGGCACCCCTTTGGCTGACTAACACAATACCTTAAATGGAATTGTGGGTCCCTTAACCAATTAAAAAAATCTATATGGCTACATTGGCTATGAACTAGCCACCACATTAGGTCATCTGGCTATTTCTTCTCTTCTAAGTGATGTGACTGAATGGTGTGTGTGACTTTTCATATAAAGAAAAAGCAGGCACTATCTATCAAGTGGAATTCTTGGCCATACTTCATTTTTGGTCATACTTAATTTTTGGAAGCAACAATAGAGTCATTTCTCACGTGCCTACATAACATGGTATACTCCAGAAAAAGAGAGACATGCTTTGACACTAGGGCTATTCTCTCATCTTTTCATTTATATGATTTGTCAAAAGACTAAAATAAAGTGAAAAAAGGGGGAATCAGAAATGGGGTAAATAATGAATCTGGGGATTAAGAGTTCCAATCAACTCTGATGATGTCTGAGAGACATTTTCATTAAGTAATAGTTGAATGAACTATTTTTCTTTTGCAAAAAAAAAATGGCGTGGGATGTTTCTTTTTCTATTCCCTGTCTAAGGATCCAAGTCTCTTTCAGTATTGGGTACTACTCATGAAATCCATGGGGTTTATTAACTCTCCAGTGAAACAGATCAGAGAGAAGTTAATTTCTTAGGCAAACAGCTTCTGCCCTGTGATTCCTCTAGCAGGGAAGAGTTTCAGGGGCTTCTACCCATAATATTCCATGTTGAGCAAAGCAAGTTCCCAGTTGTAAATCAATCTGTACCTTCTACTGGATGTCAAGAAAAAATGAAATCCTTTCAAACAGCCAGTTCATATAAACATCAATCAATTATTCCATCCATCCACTCATTTCTCTATCCATCCTGACAGCCAGACAACCAACCACCATAATTCTCACTCATTTATTGAAGTACTATAATGCATCCATAATTATAGGAAGTCTTGTGAGAAATCTAAGAGACAGAATCATAGGGCAAATAAAAAATGGACTTTAAAAGAAGATAAGTTCATCTAATCTAGTGCCATCACTGTGAAGATGGTAAATTAAGGTACCAAGTGATAGGAAGTGAATTTTACAAGAGAGAGATGCATACAATTTTGCTGTTTTCAAGGGAGAAAAGCACACAGAGCTATTGGCCATGACCAAGCGTCAGAGCAAGTTATTTAGCATGGCCATGGCTAAGACCCAGACCACCCTTAGAGAAGGAATCTGCTCTTCCTGAAATTATAATGCAACTGTGAAAAAGAACCAACATACATGAGCCAATTCAAAACAATAAATTGGTACAGTTTGTTATACTAATATATACTTATATACACACACATAGATACCTACCTGAGGATGTATGGTTATGGAAGTACTAAGTTTGAACCATGGAAGTGAGTAGAACTTAGATAACTGTGAGACAGAAGAAGAGATGTTAGGTCAAAGCCCATGGATAGAATGAGCGTGATGTGATGGTGGGTGGGTGATTTTTTTCTTACTGCTTCAGAAGATGAGAGCTGGCAACAATGAGAAAGGAATATCCATTCACCAACGAACGACCAAGTTCACAACTGGTATCCTTGGGAAACTATTAGGTGGTTTTTGGTTCAGGGTCTTTCTTTTGATTTGAAAACCATGTATTTATTTATTTGTTTATTTATTTTATTTATTCCAGTTGCTTTCCGTTTCCTGAGCTGATGAAAATCAAGGTGTCCTTGTGTTCATTCTCCACTTAGGATCCTACATGAAGAACATGATGGTGGTGGCTGAGGACATGACAGGAGGAGGTCATAAGCACTAAATGGGAAGCAATGTTAGTTCTCCAAGCCCCACTGTATAGTTTCTTCCGGTGCAATTGGCTTACTCTTTCTTACTCAGCTTCCTTCAATATGTTTTGGCAAATCTTAACAGCTTTTACCCTTGTTGATCGGCATGGCAGACCCCTACAAATTCCTAAGCTGCAAATTAAATGCTTGAGGCTGAACAGAGCTCAGATTAAAAACTTCACACTTCACAGAGACCAGCTCAGCAGGAGCAGTCAGACTGTTTAAGCCATCTTGAAGGAATAGGGACAGGCTGCTATTGTCTAGAAACCTATTAAAGCAGGAGCTAGAGGAGCTGTAATGTAATATTAAACCTAATTTCCTACAGGCTGAAAGATGTCTTGGATGCAATAAATAATAATAATAATAATAATATTATACTGTCTTATCAGAACCTGCTTTACATATATACATTAATATGACATTATTTAACAAGAAGAATGTTGGCTATAATCTCATTGACATCTAACAGAGTGTTATGAAATGGAATTAATATCACAATGGGTTCATTTCCTAAGGGGCTTTGATGAAACAAAAGACTGCTTATGCCTGAGTATAAGTATCTTCAGTTATAATTACTCATAACACACTTCTGTTCTTGCAAAACCTGTCTCTGGAAAAAAAATAAAGTAGATAAGAATTGGTAGTGGAGAGAACAAAAATTTAACTTGTTTGAAATTTAATCATTCACTACATAATTTATTTTGAAAGAAAGACTATAAATAAATATAGCCTTTTAAATTGACTATACCTAGGTTCTGATGCTCCTAGTCTCAATGCTTCACAGGCCCATATAATGAAAAATTGTTTTCTCATACTCTCACTACATCATCTAGTTACTCCTAGTGACTGACACCCAGCTGCTGGATTGGAATTTGGTGGACTCAACAGGAGTTATAGCAAAGCCTGATAGCTAAGACTGAATATTTGGTCCAAATTCCCAGTTCTCTTGCCTGAATTGTGCTTCTCTGCTATTCACTATAGCAGGATTTGTTGGTTGCTTACATTTTGTCATGTTCCTCTTCTTCAATGGTAACAGAAACCTGATTTGTTAAAAAGCAGCTTTAAGCCCAGCTTCATAGGATAATTATTTTTGGTTAATCAATTATGGAAATTCGATTCCCCTTTTTCTAGTAACCAGGACAGAGTTGGTCTAAGATCCACTTTAGCCACCTGGAAAGAAGAAATCATCTAGAAGCTTCTGGGAAAAAATCTTCCTGAAAAAAAGAGAGTGCCATAGAATAGAGGTATCTTCCCCACCCCACCCTTCCAACTTTTCTTCCTACTTTGGATGTGGTATAAAAAAAGATGATACTTGGTGTCACAGCAGCCCTGTTGCCAATATGTAAGATAGTATCACAAATACACTGTGGCTAGCAGATAGACTAGCAGGATAATACAAGAGGCAATGGAGTCCTAGAATGGATAACATCAGGACAGATGAATGTAAGTGAATGGAGTTGGGTGGTTTTTAGTAGAGGAAATAACAGGGCTTGGAACAGAAATCGAAGTTGGCTCTGGAAGAAAAGGAAATCATGCAAGTTGGCAAGATGGCTCATGAAAACAATATAGAAGGAGGAAAAAATGGACTTTGTAAATAACCCTGAGTAACATCAATTTAAGATTCAGTCAGAGTAGAGGAATCCATAAAGGCATTGATGAGGATTGAGAGAGGCAGAGGTAAATTGTGAAGTGTGTGATGGCATAGAAATTAAGAGATTGTTTCAAGTTGTGGGAATGGTCAACACCAGTAAATGCTGAGAAGAGGTCAGGGAATGCAATTTTTAAGAGTGCCATTAGATTCAGTAATGAAGAGGCTCTTGATGCCCTTGGTATGAATGATTATTTTAACGCTCTGATCCTAAGAGTTATACCAGAAACTTTGAGAACAAACTCTCTTCTTCTGTGGCTAGTCACCCTAACAGGAGTATCCATTGAAGACAGTGGCTACTAGCACTGATTTTGTGGTTTGCCCTTGGAGCATGGGGACTACATGTGAAGCAGGAAATACTAAGGTTACTTGATAGCAGATAGACATGGGAATGGGGCCAGATATGAGGAGTCCAGAGGCCAAGTTCTAAGGAGGAGCCAAGCGCTTGGAATCCAGTGACAATTCAAAACAGAAATTTGTTAGAATCAGGAATACCAATGGTGCTTGGGGAATCAGGCAAGTGTCTGCAACAAAATCAATACTTCATTTTATTCTACATACATGATTTTAATTACTTTTTTGGTTATGATTCCCAAACTTGCACTTCCCAACCATATCTTAACTTTGAGCTTCAAATCCATATATCTAACTTCTTGGCAGGCACCCCCTCTTTGATTTTCCACAAACTCAAAAATTAAAATATGAAAAATTGAAATCTTAATCTTTCTCTTTCAAACCTGTTTCTCTACTTCTTTATATCAATCAATATCATTTAGTCTTTGATTGAACCCATGACCTTGTATGTGGGAAGCCTGTGCTCAACCATTGAGCCACTTTGGCTTCCCTGAGTTGGTCTCCCTGTCCGTTTTGCTTGCTGTTTGTTTTTGCTCCCCCAGGAGGGTCTGGAAACCAAACCCGGGACCTCTCATGTGGGAGGCAGGCACCCAAATGCTTGAGCTACATCCGCTCCCCATCAATCAATGTCATTTAAACTCATCAAGTTGGCCAAACAAGAACCAGGAAATTTATGTGTCTTTCCCTCTTATTGCCCACTTCTAATCATGCACCAAGTCCTGTAATTTCAATTGCTAAATACCATTCAACTCCTTTAACTTATTTTCATCTCCCTTGACTTTATTCCATTCTAGGCCACCATCACCACTTGCTTGATCATTGGCAATACCTGCCTATCACCAGACCTGGTTCCTTACAATTCGCCTTGCATAATGTAGACAGAATGATAAGTTAAACATGCATAATTAATTTTGTCATTCTCTTTATTAAAATTCTTCAAAGACTTTTCAGTGCTCTTAGCATAAGTTCCCATTTTATTAACACAATCTCTTTTATAATCTGAAACTAACTTATCTTTCCAGTATTATTCCACATAGCTCTTCTCTAGCTTCTAACTGGACCCTCGCTGTTGTTATTTCAGCTCCTTAAACTTACCATGTTCCTTTCTACCTTGGGACCTTTGAATGAGACCTGAGGGTCTCCCTCTGCCTAGAACATTCTTATCTGTATCTTAATCATGCATCGTTTTTCTTGGTAACTTCTATTCTTTCTTTATTTTCCAACTCAGAAGCTATTTCTTAAGACAAGTAGTCTTTCTCTCCCTAATTTTGATTTAGGTGCCTCATTATATCTGTCCTTACTGTACCCTATACTTCTACCAAGAAACTATCCATATTCTATTGTGATTAGGCTTATTTGCTTCTCCTCCATGGTCAATAAGAAGCCATAATATATCCTGACTAATTCATCAATGCATTTTTAGTATATAGCATAGTAAGCAGAGAATTTCTCAATATATATAGCATTGAATAACTGAATAGCTAAAAGCTAACAAACTTTGTCTTTGATTTAACAAAAGCCTAACAATACCTTAATCCATATTTTACACTTCACGATAGGCATGTCACCATCCATCAATACCACTCAAAATATAAGTATCCCTAAATTACGATGAAGCTCTTCCATTCTGCATCCATGTAGTGCTTTACAGTCCCTCTAAACACGTAGCTACTACCAACAACCTGGAGTTGGCACATGGGATAAAACTTGTTTTCCTTCCCTGTGCTAGACTACACAGTCTAAATCTGAACGGGTGGCTATGGTGGTTTAGAGTTGTATACCCCAGAAAAATAGATGTTCTTAATATTAATCCATTCCTGTGCTTGTGAACTTATTGTAAATAGGGTGTTTTAATGAAGTTACTTCAATTAAGGTGTGGCCCACCTGAATCAGGATGGTTCTTAATCCTGTTCCTGGATGCCTTTTAGAGAAGCTCACAGAAAGAAAGTGCATGGGGAGGAGCCAGAAACAAGACGTCAACAGAACCTGGATGAGAAAGGAGAAGATGCTACCATGTTTATTGGCATGTAACAGAAAAGCCAAGGAATGCCCAAGATTGCTGGCCTGCCAGAAGATACTGACTCACAGAATAAGCAAGCCTTCTACCCTCTGAAACCTGAGTCAATAAATTCTTGTTGTTAAGCCAACCCATTATATGGTATTTGTTTTAGCAACCAGGAAACTAAAACAGTGACTTATTGTCCTTAAACCTCTTCTATGTTAATGTGTCTTGTCATATATTGACATCTCAATTCTACTTTCTTAGATGCTTAAAAAATCCTGCTTCTCATAAATCTATATAATTCTAGATTCTAAAAAACATATTTATTTTAAAAGGACTTTTTGTTTTCTCAATGAAGCTGGATGGTAAATCTTGGTATCCATGTTTGGTCTTGGTTTCTGAGAGCCTTGGCAAAAAATGGGTTTAAAGCAAAACAATAAAACACAGTCATTCCATAGAGATTTATTAATGATTTACTGTATGCTCAAAACTGCTGTGAATACTCTGGTGAGTCAAGCATTGCCTTTGAGAAAGTCATATAAAGGGAGAATTAAAATTACACATGACAAGTGCTATAAAAGGAAGGGTCAATAAATAAGAACTAGGAAGGAGGAAAGCTCCACTGAAGAAGTGATGTGGAGCAAGTCTCCAAGAATCAAATCTTAGTGTTTCTTTGGAGTCTTTTTAAGTGCCCTAATCATCCATTTAGGCCCCCACTCCCTTCAAAGACTATTTCACTCCTCCTCTCCTTTCCTTAAATCACCAACACTTTCCCTTTCACTATTCACTTTCTGTTGAAGACTTTAACTCCTATTTCACTGAAAAAAATGAAAGCATCTAGGAAAGAACTGCCAGAAGTTCCTAGCACCATTTCTGTCTACCTACTGCTCCAAGGCCCTCTGTCATATGTCACGTGTCCACAGTGAGAGGGCTCCACTCAATCGCACTGACCTCCTGTTCCTCCAACTCACGAGAGCTGGTTGTTGGTCCTGCCTCAGCACTTTTGCAATGGCTGTTCCCTCTGCCTGAAACTCTTTCCCCAGAAATCTGAGGACTCTCTCTCCCACTTCATTAAGGTCTCATATGAATTATTACAATATGACTAGAGTCTTCCCTTGCCAAGCTGTATAAAGCTGCATCTTCTCCCCATAATTTCATAGTTCCCCAACCATGCTTTATTTTTCTCCATACATTTTACCCTTAAACAAAGTCTGCATTTTCTATCCTGTTTATTGTCTCTGTCCCCCCACTAGAAAATAAACTATGAGGGCAGACATGTGTTCATTGTTATCTTCTTATTGCTTAGAATGGAGCATTTTGTATATTAGATGCCCAATAAATGTTTTTGAATGAATTAATGGGTGAATGATTGTGGTTTAATACGCACAAAAGTTATGTTCAGTAAGTAATGTTAACTAGATATAGTAGTACTAAATAAAGTAATAAATTGATAGTAGATAATTCCATGCAGGGGAAAGAGAACATCCAAAGGGCATAAAACAACCGCCCATACAAACTGTCTTATTCATCTTTGTAGCTCCAATATCTGTCCTAGCACCTTGTAACTAATAGAAATGCAATAAACGAATGAAGGAAAAACAAATCCAATATATTAAACCCATTTACTCCATTCAATTCTGTGAAACCATACTTGAATATTTAATAACATGAGGCAATATGTGCATGCATAGTGTTTCTAATACGTAAAATAATGTATTTAGAATAACTGAAGAAATGGAAGAATCACTAGAATGATAAATAACACAATGTACCAGTAGTTAGCTTTAGGTCCTGACACAAACATGGGTTACCCTTTACTTTGTGCATTATTCATATTTTCTTTAAGTCTAGCTTTTTAATAAAAGTAAAATAATTTTATAAATTCACAGTATGCTATAAAAATGGGAACTGAAGAAGAAGGAAAGGGAAGAAAACAATTAGTGATTTGGAGCCTAAGATTACCTTTTCACATTAGTGTAGCTTTATGAGCCTTTCAAACCATTGGTATTTATGTGGCATGCACCAAAGGCTGAGCTGCCATCAGCAGTTTTTTGTATGTCGCTTGAACTCCTGTCAAGTAATGGGATATTCATTCATCTTCATCAGCTATAAATGTGGAACCTCAATTCAATTTTAAAATATTTATTGAGCTCTTAATTTGTGCCAAGCACTCAGCCAGGCAATGGAAACACAAAGGCAAACAAGATACAATCCATGACCTCAAGGCTTTCCATTTAGACTGAAGAGAGACATTTAAAAAACAAAACAAAAACAAAGACCACCAAAATTCAGTGTGATTACTGTAATGAAATCTATGTGAAGACCGGGACTGTGTCTGTCTTGTCCACTTTTGTATCATTCATGCCACACACAGTGCCCCAAATGTAGAAGGCAATCAATAACTATTTGTTCAATTTTAAATTAATGAACGATAAGTGAGGCCCTAGAAGTACTCACAAGTACTCATGTGAAATGGAATGCCTTCTTCAATTGAAATATTGGTTCCTAGCTTTTCCTAAAGGCAGTTCCATTATTGCTAATAATTAGACCTGGCTTAAATGGAGTGTTCTTATAATTAAAAAGTAATATCTCACTAAACACCTGCTGCATTCAGGAGGAACTGAAGAGTAGCTTCTGGTGGAGAATTTCTCTAGGAACCTGTGTAGAGCCTACAAATGGTTGTCCTTTTCATCTTAATTCACTACCTGTTCCATTAGAACACCAACAGGTTGCTGGGAAGTACATACAGATTAGAGAGCATGTAAAGGGAAAGGAACATGGATTTTGAAGTCAGAATGACCTGGATTCTAATCATAGCTCTTTAATATCTAACCAGGTGACCTAGAGTAAGTTGCTTAATGTCTCTGAGCCTCAGTTTCTTCATCTTCAAAACTGAAGGTGGTTGGTAGGTACATTTCAGGATTTTTCTGGAAATTAAATGAAATAATGTGTGAAAATTTCCACCAAGATTGGAGATGATAAATAGAGGTTGCCTTTTTTATTTCCTCATCACTATTTTGAGTGGAAATTTGCAATTGTAACCCATTAAAATCTGCTGGCCAATGAAAGACCACCTTCCTCCCCTAAAAAAAAAACGAAACAACTAAGCAAGATTATGGTCATGGCTTGTTAGGAGGAAGATTATTCTTTTGCATCAGTATTCATTCTCAGTTCTAACCTGGGCTTAAATAGATGCCTTATGATATTTTAGACTTGATAGGAAATGGGCAACTTTTTCAGCTACTTAAAAATGTCAGGTGTGTTTATACCCAGCCAAACTTTTAATTTGAAAGAAATTGGGGTTCATGAGCTTATTTGAGTACTCTTAAAACTCGATCCCACTAACATGCTGTATAAACCAGAAACAGATGTAATAAAACTAAATATATAGATGCTCCCCATGGTAGAACTTACTGATTGTCCCGGCCAAACTCAGACAGGTACAATATTACCAGCGTCATTTTCTGTGCATAGTAAAATTGATATAAAGAGAAGCTCAATAGAAGAGATACAGTTTGCAGTGAAGAGTTTATAACACTTGTCATAATGGATCTGTCAGAAGGAAAAATGTTTACAGTTCATTGCAGAATATAAAATGTTTGCTAAATCAGCAGTAAAAGTCAAAGCACAGATAAATTTGCAGCAAGGGTAGTAACACAACACAGAATAACATAAATATACCCAGCAGGAGGGTAGGAGAAAAAAAAACAGCAACAACTTATTTCTGAGCAAGATTCGATTTATGTCATAAATAAATATAAAGGGTATTAGGAAGATTAGTACATTAGAATGTTAACACAAATCAAAATGTCCAGTGCCAAGTGGGATTGCTTGCACAACAGTAATCTGTGCCAATATCAGGTAAGTTGCTGCAGCTTCTTATTGAGCACGTTTCAAGCTGGGAAGCTTCTGCATGTGGATAGCAATATAATTATGGATAGAGGTATTAGGATGGCCAATTGGAATATAGCTGTGTGGACCATTGCCTGTCCATTGACTCAGTTCTTAGATAAGTAGGTATCTGCTGGTTCTGAGTTTCAAAACAGAAAAAAAAAGTCTATAACAGTAAAATTAATACTCTTTTAGGAAGTGATTATTCATTGGTCATGAAGAGTTAAAAAATACATTTAAAGGTTCTTTCCCTGTCGCCAAGTTCACAGAAGCAACTCTGGCAACCATGTTGGTCCTTTATGACTCTGCCTTCCAGGCTCTAACTTTATGGGTCGGCAATGATCAACAATCCCAAGTTGGACAAATCTGACTTTCAGAATCTGGAATTTCTTGTGAATGAGACAGTCTCTGTGTGGCTAGATCTGTAATATGCATGCTTCCCTGAGATGCCGTGACCACTGTAGCCTACCACTGTACCTGGAGCTAGGGTGCACACAATCCTTGTTCCCCAAATGCTATTTCCAGAACATTATTCCTCTCATCTCCATAAAAATTCCCACAATCCAGTCTTGTTCCTCTCACCTGAATACTCCTGGGTTACTCCCTCGCTCTTTGGATATTTTAGCCCTTGTTTTACTGTCTCACTCTCCATCATCAACTGCACCATAATTACTGGTGATTCTAAAGCTTGCCCAGATGATATTTTCATTATCTTGAACCTTCTGTTCTTCGCCTTTTCTGATCCAATAATTGTGTCCTCCACCCTACATTAACTATTCACGCTTAGAGTCATTTAATGGGCCTAGTTATTATTTGCAAATAAAATCCTTCCATATTCTAAATTTCAGGCACCCTACTCTTAAACAATCACCATTCATCTTTCCAAGTCACTCCTATGAGGACCTGACTAATGAATTATCCACCCTACCTGGACCTTCAATCTTTTGATACTATCTCCTTTTCAATGTCCCTCATTTCCACTACTCTCCATGTCCTCACTTTGATTCTTAAACACTTTGGATTTCATGACCATCATTTTAATAACTGCCTTGCATACATCTTCAATTCTTTTGCTCTTTTATCACTTTATATAGTCATCTGTCAATAATCTAATCCTAATTATATCTAATTATCTTCCCACACTTTGACTAAACCCCACAGCTCAACACAGGTAGGAAAAAAAAAAAAAACCATCCTGCCTGGTATAACTTTAGTCTTGACCTACTTATTAATCAGGGTTGTCTAGGGAAACAGAACCAGTGGGAGATATCTATAAATATTATGAGATTTTCATAAGAATTATCTCATGTGACTGTGGGGATGACCAAGTCCAAATTCTATCTTGAAGGCCTCAAACTGGGAACTCTGGTGAAGGCTTTGATGAATTTTCCAGGAGAAACTGATTGGATGAAGTAGAGATGGAAATTCTGTCTTATGACCACAGAAATCATCCCTTCTCCTTTTAAAACCTTCAACTGATTGGACGAGATTTCTCTCATATTTGAAAGAAATCTCAGTTGATTATAGATGGAATTGGCCACAAATGCAATCAATTTACTGATGATTTAAGTCCATGAAATAACCTCACCGTAATAATCAGGTCAGTGCATTCTTGACCAAAAACTGGACTCCACAACCTGGCCAAGTTGACACATGAATTGAACCAACAAATATCTGTTCTTAGGTGAACTCTTAGTACTGTCCAGCAATCCTATACATTCATTTCTCTATCCATTTACTCCCATTCTCTGAAATGACTTGTTCACACCTTTCATTCTTTCCTTATATATCCAATACTTCCTCACTCTAAGCTGTCTGTCATGTGTTTTATTTCACTGAGAAAATAGAAATGATAAGAGAACTTATACAAACTTCCATCCACCTACCTGCATCTGTGCCCATGTATTTCTAACATTCCTCCTGTTAAAATGGAAGGAATGTCTCTATCCCTCTCTGAGTTTCACACCCCTACTTGTGCATTTGTCCCAACCTCTCTCTTTCTTAAAAATATCATTCCAGTAATTCTCCTTTCTTTCTTTCATTTAAAATTTTCCTTATTTACCAGATTATTCTGGTATACACATGCAATACTATCTTCTGTCTTAAACAACAATAGCAATAGCAAAACCTCTCTTTTGCCCATGATCTTTCCAGCCATTTCTGCTGGAAATGGATTCTCTGATCCTGCTCCTCTTACAGCAAAGCTTATCTAGGTTCGATCTACACAGTTCTTTTCCTCTCATTTTCTGTTTAACAATCTCTAATCAATCCTTCCACACCACTTCACAAAATTGCTTTTGCAAAAGTCAGCTTTGACCTTCTTGTGGCTAAATCCATTCTACTCATCCTATTAACAGAATTTAATGCATCTAATCACTTTCTTCCAATCAGTAACCATTTCTTCCATTACCTTGCAGGGAACCAGAGGCTCTTGATTTTCTCTTACTTTACTGGTCTCATGATCTCAGTGTCCCTTGCTAGTCTTCTTTTATCTTCCTAACAATTAAAATTCTTAATTATTAGACTTCTTTATCTATGCTCACTCTCTCTAGTGCTCATTGTTCTTATCTGGACTCATGACTTTAAATACCATATATCTGTTGTTGACCCTCACATTTGTATCTCTATCTCAAACCCCTCTTCTGAAATTCAGGCACATGTATCAAACTTTCCACTCAACTTCTGCACTTAGATGTATCAAACGTATCTCAAACGTCATGTGCTTAAAACTGAATTCCTGATATTCTTTCTCCTATGTCCACCAAATCCACTCCTCCCACAGAATGGCAACTCCATCCTTCCAGTTGCTGATGCCAAAATATTTACTGGAGGAAAGTGTCAATGGCTGACTTGTGGCCTTTCCTTTAACCTCAGGACACCTGCTGCTTCAACTCTTGATCAAATCTTACCTGCTACATTAATACATGAAATTTATAGAGGTATGAGATATCCAAGCTGAGTGAGATTATAGCCAAAGATATTATGCACAGGACCTAGCACCTCTCCCTTATTGTTAAAATTGTTTATTGAGTTACAGCTAACCAGAATTTATGAGATACAGCTATACTAGAAAATGGGCACAAAGTATATACATGAAGGTACTCCAGAGCTAATGGCTTCCTTGAGCTGACAGTAACTTTTCCCACTGAGAATCTTCTATTATGAACTTTTATATGCTAAGTACAGAATTATTTGTGTATATCCAGAAATTGACTCATTTGAGTCACAAGATCTCTATTATGCTGTTGCCACAAATTCTACATTGATTCCTGTTCTGCATATTTTCTTAAAGCTAAGTACCCTTGATGCTTGGTGAAATTCATTGTCTCCAATGAGCTTGACCCTCAATCTGAAAGCAATGCCAATGCTATTGGTACGGTATAATGAATGTGCAGTTTAGAATTACATCCAGCTCTTTTCCTTCTCTCATCCTTCCTATCCAGTCAGTCAGCAAGTTCGTTGACTGGCATATTCAGAATCTGACATAATCTTACCCACTTGCTTTGCTCTCATCCTGATCCTAGCCATAGAAAATTCTTTCTCAGATACTATAACATCGTTCTAATTGGTGTTTCTGTTCTTCTTCTATACACTCAACTCTTTTCAAAACTACAAATGGAATAGAATTGAGGTTTCAGAAATAAACCTTCACTTCTTTGGCTAATTGATTTTGACAAGAGAACTGTTTTAGTTTCTTAGGCTGCTAAAGCAAATACCAATGCAATGATTTGGCTTAAACAATGGGGAATTGCTTACGGTTTTGAGGCTAAAAGAAAATCCAGATCAAGGCATCATCAATGCAATGCTTTCTCCCAAAGACTGTGGCATTATGGTACTGGCTGCCAGTGATACCTGGCTCCTCTGTCACATGGTAAGGCACATGGTTGTGTCTCTTGATCTCTTCCTTCTTTTCTGGATTCTGTTGATGTCCTGACTCTTGCTTCCTGTGGCTTTCTCTCTCACTGTCTGAACTTCATTTCATTTATAAAGTACTCCAGTAAAAGAATTGAGAAGACCTATTCTGATTGAGGTGAGCCACATCTTAACTGAAGTAATCTCATCAAAAGGTTCTACTTACAATGGGCTCATACCCACAGGAATGGATTAAATTTAAGAACATGTTTTTCTGGGGTACATACAACTTCAAACTACCACACTCTACCCACTTACCCCACAAAGACATGTTCTTTCTATAAGCAAAAAAATATGTTCATTCTATCACAATATCCCCAAAGCCTTAAGTCCTTTCAGAAACAATGCTTAGTACAAAGTCTTATCAAAATCAGTTATTGGAGTAATCTATCCTGGGGCACAATTCTCCTCCATGTGTGGCCTTGTGAAACCTAGAGAACATGTTCCTGATTCTGATATACAATGAAGGGACAGGCATAAGATTAACATTTCCATTCCCATAGGGAGAAATTGGAAGGACAACAGAGTTACGGGTCTCAAACAGTTCTGAAACCCAGCAGGTCATATGCCATTCGATTTCATGGTCTGAGAGTCATCTATGAAATGTTGTTTTGTTCTCTGAGTCTGATGAAGTGGCAGCCCTGCCCCTTCCAAGTACCTGCCCAGTGGCCATGCTCTCCCCAAACACTGGCATGAAGGCTCCACCCTCTCTGAACAGTGGTATTGTGGCCAGGCTCTTTGTCATCCCCAGGGCATATGTTCCATTCTCTCCCAGCACTGGGGTGGCAGCACTCTTTCTGGACAACAGGGCAGAAACCCTGCCCTCTCCAAGCACCAGGGTAGACAACATTTCCACACACATGGGTGAGCCCACTCTCTTGGCCTGAGAAGAAGCCTTTGCTCTAGGCCTCAGCTTCCATGGTTCTGCCCTTGAAGTTCAGCTTCCATTGTTCTGCCCTTGAAATGACTTTTCTTTCAATTTGTCCCTTCTCTGTCCCTTTTAGTCCAAGCTGGCAGTGGTTAAATTCATACAAATTACATTAAAAATCTTGTTGGTTTTGAATGTAGCTCAGAAGGGTCCAAACCATCAGACAATAGAATTTTCCATATATCCTTCCTGGATAACTTCATTTCCAGTCCTGATTTCCACAGAAATTGCTGACTGGTTCCATGTTCAGTTACACACTCACATGGAGAACTGTTCTCTGGGAACATACTTTCTAGAATCTCAGAATTTTCCAAACCATCAATTTCTGGTTTCTTTGTGCCAGGAATCAGTTTTCAGGTTATCTCTTTACTCTTGCATTTTAGTATAAGCTTCAACAGAAAACAGTCTGCACTTTATACACTTAGCTTGTAAGTCTTCTCAGCTAAATGTCCAACATCATCACTTTCAAATTCTGCCTTCCATCTGGCATCAGAATTTCACCAAGTTCTCTTCTACTTTAAAACAAGGATCATCTTTCCTCCAGTTTCCAATAACACATTCATCATATCTGTTTAAGACCTCGTCAAAAGTACCTTTAGCATTCATATTTTACCAAGTCTCTTAAAAACAATATAAGCCTTTTCTATCAAGCACTTCACAATTCTTCCAGACTTTACCCATTACCCAATTCCAAAGCTATTTCTACATTTTTGGCATTTGCAATAGCAACACTCTTCCCCTGGTACCAAAATCTGTTTTAGTTTCCTAAGCTGCTCAAACAAATACCAATACAATGGTTCAAATTAAACAACGGGAGTTTATTACTTATGATTTTAAGACTAAAAGAAAGTCTAAATCAAGGCATCATCAAAGCAATCCTTTCTCCCTGAAGACTATGGCATTTGAGGACTGGCTACTGGTGATCTTTGGCTCCTCTGTCACATTGCAAGGCACATAGTGGCATTTCCTGGTCTTCTCCTACTCTTCTGGATTCCATCGATGTCCAGCCTCTTGCTTCCTGTGGCTTTCTTTCTCTATCACTCTCTGAATTTTATTCCACTTACAAAAAACTCCAGTAAAGGGATTGAGACCCACCCTGAGTGACGTGGGCTACACCTTCTTAACTGAAGTAGCCCCATCAAAAGGTCCTACTTACAATGCACACCCACAGGAATGGAATAGATTTAAGGACATGTTTTTGTGGGGTCTATACAGCTTCAAACCTCCGTGGGGACCAAGACCACTAAATGAGAAAATAGTTTCTTTAACCAATGGTGCTGGGAAAACAATATATCCACAAGCAAAAGAATGAAAATGGGCCCATATTTTACACCACATACAAAAATTAAGTCAAATTGGACCAAGGACCTAAATATAAGAACCAAAACTGTAAAACTCCTAGAAGATAACATAGGTTGACATCTTCAGTACCAT
>PVKH010015516.1:0-16078 GCA_004027955.1 Chaetophractus vellerosus | reverse complement strand
GCCCCTCTGAGTTTGGCGCTTGGTTTTGCTCCTGACGGGGTTGATTCTGCCAGGGCCGCCTAGCAGCTGGGGTTTGTCCCGTGCAGCAGTTGCGGGGGGCTGCGGTGGCTGAGTTTTGTCCCGTGCCTGGGCGGCTGCGGGGAGAGCAGACGGCCCAGAGCCTCTGTCAGGCCTCGGGAATTCTTTGGAATGGAGTGACGGCCGAGAAGGCGCTTGAGCCTGGCATTCGGAGCACGTCAAGGCCAGGGAGGCAGCCCTCACCACTGAGCCTCCTCTTCTCACCAGCAACTGAAGAAGACTGTGGATGACCTGCAGGCCAAACTGGCCTTGGCGAAGGGCGAGTACAAGACGGCGCTCAAGAACCTGGAGATGATCTCGGACGAGATCCATGCGCGGCGGCGCTCCAGCGCCATGGGGCCTCGGGGCTGCGGTGTGGGGGCCGAGGGCAGCGGCTTGTCTGTGGAGTCCCTCTCGGGGAGCAAGCCCGAGCCAGACGCCGTTTCGGGTGAGTGCGGGGCTCCATGGGCAGGTGGGGAGAGCTGCTCGGGGGGCCTGCCCCGGCTCAGAGGCCACCCCGAGGGAGCCACATGGAGCGGGCAGGCTGGAGGGTGGCTGGGGGATTCCCGTGGTTTTGGAAATAACATGCTGGGCAAGATGTTAGCAGGGGTTCTTCAGAGTCAGGATTCAGTTTTGGAAAATGCTGCACTTTGAGATTGAAAGTACACGTTAGAACATTCAAGGACTGAGGAGCCCTGCAGGGAAGAAGAGTTGTCCCAGAAGCCACACTCTGGAATCAGGTTCGAGTGAAACCCTGAGTTCCTATAATTACATTAACTCAAGGGTCTAACTAGGGCAAAGGCTTCAGTCTGTACCTCAGTTTTTCCACCTGTGCTGTGAAAAGTACCAACTGTCTTCGGCTACCGTGGGGAGTGGTGCTTAGGAGTAAATGAACTACTGCTGGGCTCCCAGGTTAGCACGCACAGAATGGTGGCGCTCGCTAGTCTGACCATGAAAACCTTTTTCCAGGACCACTCCCTGGAAATTTATTAGAGGTTTGACTTGGCTCCTTTCACATTAATCAAGAAACCCCCAGCAGTGTTTCTGAACACTTCCTTTCTCTTCCTCTGCTTGGCTCTTCTCCCAAGCTTCCTCCCCAGAGTTCTTAGCCGGTCAGCAAACATGGAAGTGCTACACTCTAGGTAAAGATTAATAAGGAAGCTAATTTGAGTGACAGCTGTGTGTGGGTACTTTGCTATACATTCTCACAAACTCTGTAAGGAGAGGAACACAAAGCTCAGAGAGGTCAAGGAACTTGACTGAGGCCACGCAGCAGGTGGTGGAGTTAGCATTTGAGTTCAGGTCTGAGGCCCGTTTTCTGTCCTCCGCATTTCAGTGCTTATTTATGGTTAATTCTCCAATGGAATGCTACACAAGCTGTTTTTAAAGATGAGGGGTGGAAGGGAGGAGGTAGGTGAAGAGGGCTTTAAAAAGTAGGGTAATGGGTAGGCTAAGGGGAGAACAGCTGAAGGACAAGAGGCTTTGAAGCCACGGGAGCCCCTCTCTGGCCTCAGTTACTCGGGCCCACGAGACGAATAAGGCACCCAGCGCGTGGCATTCGAAAGGAATTTTATTCTCTGGTGGCACGTGTGGTCCGGGCAGGCGCAGTGCGTACCTTCAGGAGATGAGCGGCAGCCTGGGGGAGAGCAGAGGTGGCAGCAGGTGCTCCTGGGGGCCGTGCCCTGCAGCCCTGGGTGCAGTTTGGGGGCCTGGGGTGGCCGAGGCCGCCGTCCCCTTTTGGCAGCGTCTGGGGGGCACTCCTTGGGTGGGGTGGAAGGGTGTGAGGGCGCTGCACAGCCCTCAGGCCGCCTTGGAGGCGGGCCGGCTTCCTCTGTGGTGCCCCAGCAGCAGCTGGTGCAGCCCCTCCTGCTCCGCCCGCCGCGTGTGCCCGCGGAGGGGTCCGCAGCTCCGCGGCCATGACTCGTGCTCTCTTGCCCTAGTGGCCTCGGAGGCCTTTGAAGACGACAGCTGCAGCAACTTCGTGTCTGAAGACGACTCGGAAACCCAGTCGGTGTCCAGCTTCAGCTCAGGACCGACGAGCCCGTCGGAGGTGCCTGGCCAGTCCCCTGCCGTGGCACGGCCAGGCAGCCTGGACCTCCCAAGCCCCGTGTCGCTGTCTGAGCTGGGGGTCCTGTTCCCAGTGCTGGGCTCTCGCAGCGAGTGCAGTGGGGCCTCCTCGCCGGAGTGCGAGCTGGAACGAGGTGAGCCTCGGCCCCCCAGCCCGGCTCGGCCCTCCTCTGGCCCCTCCCAGGCCCCCGAGCCCCCAGGGCCCCTCAGCCCGGCTTGGCCCTCCTCCGGCCCTTCCCAGGCCGAGCCCCCAGGGCCACACCCCCGGGTCTCTGTGGACGGGCTCAGTGCTGGTCACTGCCTTGGGGCCGCCTGGCTGACTGGCTTCCCTCAAGTAGAGCCTTAAGTCCGCGTCCCCTCAGACGCACCCTAGGCGAGCACATGCTGAGAGCTCTGCCTCCCCCACGTGGAGTCAGCTTGGCCGCTGCGGCCTTAGCGATGGTTCAGAGGCCAGGAGTGGATAAAACGGCTCGAGGAGCGCAGTCGGCGCGGCTGGGTAGCACTGGGACAGCCTAAGCCTGGGTCCAGGTGGTTTGCGCGCTGCCCACACTCACTCGATGACCTTCCTGTTTCTGCAGGAGACAGGGCCGAAGGGGCGGAGAATAAAACGAGCGACAAAGCCAACAGTTGGGCTCGTGGTGGCGGCGGCGGCCCGGGCCAGCGCCAAGGCGGCGGTGCGTCCCCCGAGGGCCAGGCGCTGGAGAGCGGTGTGAGGCAGCTCTCCCTGCAGTGCTCCCAGGGGGGAGGCGGGAGCACTGCCGAGGCACACGTGGTGCAGACTGGCTGAGCCCTTGGCCCTCCCCGTGTGCATATCAGTATTTATACATCAAACTATGGAGAACGTTGTGCCAATGATCATTTAATAGATGCCAAATCTAAGCATTTAAACTACACTAATGAAGTTTCAGTGACCTAGGTAAGAGCTCCTGGGCTGGCTTGTTTGCAGAGCAGAGTTTACAGGTGGACGGTGAGCAGGGACGGGGCTTGTGGAAGCAATAAACAATTCCTGTGAGACGGCCTGAACCAGGAAGGGGCTAGAAGCTAAGCCAAACAGGGGTCAAGAGCTTGCTTCCTTCCATTCTGTACCCTGCTTGTTCGGGGAAGATGGAACGTTCTCTCCTTCATATCCCAGGGGATCCAAGTGAAATAATTAAAAGTCAAAATGGCAAGAACAAAACCCCAAAACTGCAAGTACTCAGAGCATACCTTTTGACCCCTTGAAGGCTTAAAGAAAAAATCCAAGAACTGAATATATTTAGGTCAAGGACACAATTTTCAGCACCTCTGGTATGCAGAGGGACTTTTGAAAAGGGTGAGTACTGAGACACCCACCTGGAAGCTTTTGAAAACATTTTCTAGAAGGGTTTCCATGAGCAGCACTTTTAGGGTGGGAAAGGTGAATGCCAGGGTGGGGGAGGCTGCGGGTGGCAGGGATATGGAGGGGACTTGTGGCCGTGGGAGAGGCTAAGGGATGTGCATGCAAACAGTGGCTGCCACTGCTGTGTCTAGACTGACAAGGTGTTAATTTTTCTCTAGGTTGTAACTTTAAAAGCTAATGAAATTATTTAAGGGTTATGCTGCACTAGTATCCCTTAGAGGAAGCTGTTCCTAAAGCTAGGAAAGGAGCAGGCACCTGCTGGCAAAGGCCATTAAGTAGACGTGGAGTCTGTTATGCTAATAGTGCTAAGTGTTAAGACTGCTTTTCTTTAAGGTTTTCCTAGCTACACATATTTAGAGCACTGTCTTTAGTTTGTATTTTTTTGTTAAGAAAATTTAGCATTGCTAAGAGAGCACCCTCCTTCCATTTCAAGTTATCTGTTAATTGTCAGAGCTTGTATATTTTAGACATTTGTAAATCTCTTCATACCATACTAATTTCTCCTTTTTTATTGACTGATACAGTTTCCTGATTACAAGGTTATTTTGTACTTGTCTTAATACCTTGGGTGTAATAAAAACAGCTTAAGAAAACGTCTAACTTTCTATGACTTCATGTGAGAAATCCCAGTGTTGCCCGAATTTTCTGTTGTAGGGAGCCATCTTGCTGTAAGGAAAAGCGTGGAACTCAGTGGTCCTTTTTCATTTCCAGTTAAGGTCCTGGACCCCAGGAATTAAGGATTCCACTTTTGCTGCTACTAAAGCCTAGCTATGTGGAGACTGTGGCGGGAAATAAGGTGGTTACGTTAGAGGAGCAGTTCTCAGATTTGACTGCATATTGGAATCTAGGAAGCTTAGAAAATACTGAGTTTCATCCCCAGAGACTGATTTAATTCACTTTTTTGTTTTTTAAAGCTCCTCAGGGATTCTAATGTGCAGCCATGGTTGAGAACCAGATGGTGGTGTATCTTGGATCCTTTCTCTAGTGGAAATGATATTACAGTGTGGATAGTCTGTACTTCATATTAAAGCATCTTGTGGGGACAAAGTGAATCCAACAATCACGAAGATTAAAATCAAAATTCAGGAAAGATAATCCTTTGCATTGTCAAATATATATGTTTAACCTAAGTAGTTAATTTCTTGCCCAGGAAGGTTCATGAAGAAGTCCCTTCCCTATGTTTGAGAGAGGAACTGCACAGTCTACTTGAATCTCTTGGTGACCGTGACTCTACAGTAGATATACCAAGGCAGGCTTTCCTGAATTACTGTTACCAAAAACTGTTTTCTGCCACTGAGGCACTGCGGGTTTTTTTTTTTTCTTTTCTTTTCTTTTCCCTAGAAAAAACACCATCTGGAAAAGCAGCCAGAATTGGGATGGTTTAACTAAGTTTCTCAGAGTCAAGCTGTATGTGCTAATAATGTGTGGTGAATTTCTGGCTCTAAGTGTTGGTTACTTACCCAGAGCGACTGGACCTTAAATCTGTCTCTCAAAAGTGGAAGCCGTCAAAGAATGTTTCATTTCATTAACGAGGCGTTTCCCCAAATTCAGTTCTGTCATCTTTACTTTGCATTTGGATTTTTTTTGGGTAATCTCATTTACCATATACCACATGCTGATTCTAGATTTGAATTCTAGATTTGGATTTTCTGGAAAATTCTACTTTAATGTATAAAAAAAGAAAATTCCCCTTCTCAATCTCCATATAAGCCTCTGGCTGCACAGTGGAATCAAAACTGAGCCGTCCCCATCCTTCCCTACCTCCCTTCGTGGATGCCTCATGCTCTCCCTGCCTCACCTCTGTCCCACGTTGTGATTTAGGACCTCAGGAGGGCCTGGGTTCTGCCTTCTGTGAGGATCTTCCTAAAGCACAGGTCTGTTCTCGCTGTCTGAGTATGCTTTAATTAGGAGAGGTGCAGAGCCAGCCTGCTGGGGAACCTGGGACAACATCTGCCCCCTCAGTTGTAGAAGGGAAATAATAGCACCTGCACTTGATGTTCAGCTGGTGAGAACAGTGAGAGGAAAAAGACACACATGGCAAATACTCAGTAACAGCTGGCTACTCCATAGCCTGCCTTTGGAAGCTTCTCCTACAGGGTTCAAGTTAAATTAAGTCCATCAATGTATCAGCCAAACTAAAAATTAATCTTTCCCTCACTTATACTTCTATAGCGCTCTATCTGGACCTATAAAAGCCACAGAAAATTAGTCAAATATGCTAAAATTGAAAAAAACTAAATATTTGCCAAAGTGAAATTTCATTGCTATAACAATCTATTACACCCTGAATGTAAAAAACAGACATTTCTGCTGAAGCATGAATTTTCATGCAAATATATTTAACATCTTTTAGATGGAACACATCTTTTAATAATCAATTTCTTAGATTAAACTATATAGTTTTTCCCATAAGTATAAACATTTTATTTCAATTAAAGGCAGTATTAAATACAAAATAAGAAATTTTGTTATAAAAGTAGAGACAATGAAAAATCCCAACTTATTAATTTTCAGAGGTTTAAAATCTTGGGTATCATTCTGATGTACTTTTATGTAAACAATGAGAATTTACACATGATAACTATTATCTTGGCAATTCAATTCACCTTTTCTGAATGCTATATAATCTATTAAATTCTCAATTTCTTCAAAGTGCTTTTACCATAAAGAGCTCTGAACTATAGCACAATTTAAAAAAAAAAAACCCAACCTGATATGATAAAACCTGGAACCTGCAAGAGTGTATATACCTTAGTTCCCTACATGATTCAATGAGAGAGACATATCTAACTTCAACAACCCATACTTAAGCACGAGCACTTAAAGCTTTATTCTTATCACCTGGGCAGCAAATATTCCAATATCATGAATAATGCAGAATTAAAACCTGGTTATAGTGACATGACCCACTGGGTAGTGGGCTGCCCGAGATGGACAGCGGCGTCACCACACGAGCAGGCCTAGCTTACGGCATGCTCTGGTCTCGGGGTATCGCACCAGCTCGCCACGCCACACATTCTCCTCAACTGGACTCAGATCCCTGGTCCGCTTAGCAAAGGCATCTCACCACGGAAACGGCGGGAGGCTAGTTTAACGATGGACACGTTTTTATACAGCACGGACCCTAAAAGCAAGCCAACGCCGCACGTACTCACAACCAGGTCAACTGCACTGCTGGGCGACTCGGTAATTCTGACATGTGATTCTCACCAAACACCCTGACCGCTGTGACGAGCTTTTAGAGATTTAAGTTCTTACTGTTGCGTTTAGTATCCTGCAGATTTGTGTTCGCGTGTGAAGAGCTGATATTTGGTAAGTATAAAATCCAGTAATTGCTGAGGTTTCTTCATCACTGAAGTTGTGTTGTCTTGATGGGTGTAATACTATTAAAGTCCAAGAAAAAGGGTCCTTCTTGTTTAGGCAGAAAAGTACTAGGAATGATATTGTAGATCCCAGTAGGTATATTTTCTAATTCCAGGTAGCAAAACCCACACCTGTATTCAGGGAAAATGACAACAAGGTTTATGGAAGGTGTGTGTTATTACAGTTCCTCCGGTTTCTCAAGTAAAAACGGGATAGAAAGCGTCAATGTTACCTGTAGTCGCCACTTGATTTTCTCTGAGCGCCGTGGGAACCAGGGTCTCCCACCACAGAAACGGTTACAACCTCGAATCCAACACTGTATTGCCTAGATTAGAGTCAGACCATGATTTAAAACAACTGTATCTCAGCGCAGATGAACTATTAAATATGCCTTCTAAAGCTTCAACAGGACAGCACTCCAAGAGACATCCATGCTATTTCTACTATTGTTCAAAATGCTATTTATGTGTTTTAATTGAAGCTATATTAATCTAACTTGGGAAGCCAAGGAATAATATAAACTTAAAAGAAAAAATATTGTCATAGTGTAATTGGTTGAAACAGTAGCAGAAAAAGCCTGGAAATCTACATTTACAGAGGTAATTAGCATATGATAGACCTAGCATTCAAATGAAAATAATGAACTATAAAATAAAACTATAGAAGAACTAAAAGAAAATATAGTGAAAATGTATTTTGCTGCCTACAGCAAAACAAAACCATAAAAAAAGACAGATTTGATTGCTTTAAATGAAAATATTTTTCTCTGCAAAAAAAAAAAAAAAAGACAACCTGGGTAAAACGTCTGCTACATATGTATGTGACAGCCTTACTATCCTTACATAGCTTTGCCTAGAAGGTCAATGCCAAAGGAGTAATTAGATACCGTATTGCACCATCAAAGAGGTAAAGGTTTTTAAAATGTTGTGGAAAAACAGCTTAATTGTATCTAAAGGATTATTAATTTCTTTTGAATTAGAGTGTAAGGCAAGCAAAATTAAGCCTAGTTTTATTCAGAAGCAAGTACTATTTCTATTAGCGTTCTCCGTATTTTTATGAGCTTTAAAAATTGTGAACTATCCACATGTTGACCAAGATGGCGGCCTAAGATGCTCCAGGATGCTGCTCCCCCAAACAATCTTTGCACAAGTAGCCAACACTGGCAGAGCCATCTTCTCAAACTCTGGAAAACAGACAGTTGCAGGAACTGGGCAAGAAGACACAGCTTTAAAAACGGAAGGAGAGGTTCATGGTGCGCTAGCTGCTTGCTCCTTCCCCGGCCTGCGCTCCCACTGTGGACCCCGGCCCTGCTTGGGAGGGCGCAGAGGACTCGCGCACGCACTGGGGGGCTGGTATGCTCCTGCCAATCCACTGGGTGGCCAAACGAGGCCGAGCCAGGAAGCTTCTCAGGCCCACCCTCCCAGAACGTGCCCTGCAGGCAGAAGCAACTAGAAAGCTAAAGCAGTGTAAGAAACAGTTAAGCCAAACTGGCCTGTAGCTTTACATCATACAATGCAGTACCCAGGAGGAGTGGAAAGTATTTTGTAGGGAGTATGTACAGTGTGCAAGAAAGACGGCAAGATAAAGAAACAGGAAATCATGGCCCAGCCAAAGGAACAAGATAGAAATCCAGAACCCAGTAATGAAGACGGCCAGACTTAGGGCACACTAGACAAAGCTTTTCAAAAAAAAAAAAAAATCATCAATATGCTCAAGGAGATAAAGGAAAACAGGGAAAGAACTAAACGATATCAGGAAAACAATGAATGAACAATAAGAGACTCTCTGACCAAAATTTTAAAAAGGAACTAAACAAATACTGGCATTGAAGACCACAATAACCAGCATGACAGATTCTTTAGAGGGTTTCAGTAACAGACTGAGGCTGGCATTAGAAACAGTGAACTTGAAGACGAGACGTTTGAAAGGGCTCAGGCTGAGAAGCAGAATGAGAAAAGCGAACAGAGCCTAAAAGTCCTGTGGGACACCATTAAATGTACCAATATCCTCTAGAGTCCCAAAAGGAGAAAGAAAGAAAGGGGCAGAAGGAATATTTGAAGAAATAATGGCAGAAAACTTCCCAAATTTAACGAAAGACATGAATATGAATATTCCAGAAGCCCAACATACCCCAAACAGTATAAACTCAAAGATAACCATGTCCAGACACACAGGGGAGTCAAATTGTTGAATGCTAAGAACAAGGACAGAGTTCTGAAAGCTGCAAGAGAAAAGCAATATGTTACGTCCAAGGCAGGCCCAGTAAGATTAAGTGCTGACTTCTCATCAGAAATCACACAGGCAAGAAGGCAGAGGGATGAAATATTTAAAGTTCTGAAAGAAAACAACTGCCAACCAAGAATTTTATATCCTGTGATACTATCTTTCAAAAATGAGAGAGAGATGAAGACATCCCCTGATGAAAGCAGGACTTTTCACCACTGGACCTGCGCTACAGCATTTCTAAAGGAAGTTATTCAGACTAAAAAGAAAGGACACTAGACAGTGCACTGAAGTGGCACAAAGAAAGAAAGATTTCCAGTAAAGGTAACCATATGGGTAATTACAAATGCCAGTGCTATTATATTTTTTAGTATGAAACTCTGGTAGATTGGTAAAATCTAACCAAGGACGTAAAGGACTTGTACACAGAAAACTACAAAACACTGCTGAAGAAATAAAAGGAGGACATTCCACGCTCATGGGTTGGTAGACTAAATATCATGACGATGTTAATTCTTTCCAAAGCAATTTACAGATTCAGCACAATCCCAATCAAAATTCCAACAGCATTCTTTGCAGAAATGGAAAAACCAATCATCACATTTATATACCAGGGTAAGGGGCCCTGAATAGCCAAAGCCATCCTGAAAAGAACGAAGGTGAAGGCCTCGTACACTTCCTGATTTTAAACCTTAGTACACAGCTACAGTAATCAAAACAGCACGGTACTGGCACAAAGACAGACAAAGACAAATGGAATCAAACTGAGCTTAGAAACCAACCCTCACATCTACAGCCAACTGATTTTTGAGAAGGGTGTCAAATCTCTTCAACAAATGGTGCTGGGAAAACTAGAGACCTAATATGCAAAAGAATGAAGGTGGACCTCTACCACATACCATATTCAAAAATAAACTCAAAATGGATTAAAAAAACCTCAACATAAGGAACAAAACTATAAAGCTGCTAGTAGAAACCATAGGGAAGCATCTTCAGGACCTTGTGTTAGGCAATGGTTTCTTAGAGTTTACACCAAAAGCACGAGCAGTGAAAAAAATCTTAAATGGGACTCTAGCAAAATTAAACAATTGTGTATCAAAGGACTTCATCATCAAAGTGAGAAGGCCTGCAGAATGGGAAAAAGTATTTGGAAACCACATATCTGATAAGGGCTAATTTTTAGAATAAAGAAATCCTTCAACAAAAAGACAACCCAATTAAAAGATGGGTAAAAGATTTGAATAGATATTTCTCTAAAGATGTACAAATGGCCAAAGAGCACATGAACGGATGGGTAACATCACGAGCCGTTAGAGAAATGCAAACCACCGCTGCACACCCACCAGAACGGCTGCGGATGGACAAATGGAAAACACGCTGGAGAAGATGTGGAGGAGCGATGCACTCGCTGCTGGCGGGAACGTGAAGCGGGGCAGCCGCTGAGGAAGGCAGTCTGGTGGTTCCTCAGAAAGGTAAGTATAGAAGTACCACATGACCTAGCAATTTCCTATCTAGATATATACCCCAAAGAATTGAAAGCAGGGACTGGAGCCGATTTTTCCAGCCACAGATAATGTTCATAGGGGCATTATTTAGTTGCCAAAAAATGGAAGCAACCCAGGTATCCATCACTTGTGATATATACACACAATGGAGTATTATTCAGCTTTAAATAGGAATGAAGTTCTGATACATGTGACAACATGGATGAACTCTGAAGACATGCCAAGAGTGAAATAAGCCCGACATAAAAGGACAAATATTGCATGACCTCACTGATATGAAATAATTAGGATAGGTCAATTCCATAGGTTTAGAAACAAGAATAGTTTACCAGAGGTTGGGGTATGCGTAAGGAATAGGAAGTTAACGTTAATTGGTACAGAATTTCAGTTTGGGGTGATGAAAAAGTTTTGATAATGGATGGTGATGATGGTAGCACAACATTGTGAATTTAATTAAAACCAGTCACATGTATTTGCATGTGGTTAAAAGGGGAAATTTTAGGTTGTAAATGTTACTAGAATAAAAATTTAAACACCCCAAAACTATAAGACTGTACAACACAGTGAATCCTAATGTAAATTATGGACCATAGTTAATAGTATAATTATAGTAATATTCTCTCATCAGTTGTAACAAAGATCCAACTCTAATGCAAAATGTTAATAACGGGGGACATATGGGAACTGTGTGTTTTCTGCATGATTTTTCTGTTAAGCTACAACTTTTCCAATTGAAATAAACTGGGAAATAAAACAGTATATAAAACACAAATATATAACTTTATCTGTAAAATGAATGAAAACCTGGCTAGCCACCACCCAAATCAACAGAGCCCTGTCAGCACCACAAAAGTCTCTTGTATACTCCTTTCTGATCACAATCCCTGCCTCTCAGAGAAGTGGTTTTAAGATTTTTAAAAAAAATGTAGCTATAATGCATTTTCATTATGTTGTACTCCATTGTATGACTGTATCATTATCTTAAGTTTCCAATTTTTGGCTATTACCATGGCTTACTGGCCATTTGGATTACCTCTTTTGTGACTGCCTGTTCAAGTTTTTGTTCATTTTTTAAAAAACTACAGATTTTCTTATTAATGCGGCATATTTATGAATCTTTCTGTGTGCTTTGTGTCTTATTTATGAACTCATTTCTTTACACTGAGGTTCAGGTATCTCCTGTATTATCTTCTAAAAGCTTTATAGGTCTGCCTTTCACATTTAGGTCTGCAATCTACCTGGAAGTGATTTTTAGATATGATGTGAGGCAGGGGTCTAATTATCTTTCTTTTGTACATGGATATTAAATTGTTCCAGCAACACTTACTGAAAATACTCTCCTTTTCCCACTCCTCTGCAATGTTATCTAACATCAATTTAAGAAAGCTGCTCATCACAAACCTTGGTCCTCTTAGCTCAATAAGTAATGGCCCAGTCTTTTCTATATGGAATTGGTAGATGGGGTTATTTTTGTGTGTCTCTTGGAAATTTCCACATCCTCCAGCACTCTGACCACTCCACTTTCCATTAATCTAATAAAAAAGAGTTTTTACATGAATAAAACTTCACATCCTCAAATTCCAGTTTAAAGGCAAAATGCCTTTGTGCCACCCCCCAACTCTGCTATGTGGCCCCTTCCATCCCATCTCCCATCTGTCTCAGCCAGGCTGCTCTACCTCCACACCTGCCAGCGCTCCCTTAACCTTCCTGGGCTCACCATCCCACCTTGTGGAGTTAGTCAGAAACTCCTTCCGCATCCACATGGCTTTCCCACCAACCAGAGTTTGCACTAGTCTTCTCTCTCTGAATTTCTTACTCTTTCTTCCTGTAGAATCACTTAAGGTTGTTCATGTGAAGATCTAGTCTTTCCACCCAGACTAGAGCCTACTTATATTTCCTCTGTATTCCTGTCAAGCCATGGAATGTTTTTATTTCTTAGGAAATTGTTAAATTTGAATAATAAAATTAAAAATGGGAAAAGGAATTCACACGTTAGAATGTTGAAATTATGACCCAGAAAGAATTTTCTTACCCGTTTTGATAAGGTATATGGTGAAGGGATCTTCGAAAAAGTAAAACTGCATGCTGAATATACCTAGGTTGAGAAAAACATACTAATTAACTTTATGCTTATAAAAACACTGAAGTGACAAAAGAGTATATTGAAAAACTATAAGAATCAGCTGCCCTATGTATACAAGCCACATCCTATGGGCAGCCTGACGGCAAGCCCTTCACTGACTGGAAACCGGGCTCTTGCCCTGGCTGCCACTGCTGCTGCGTGGCGGATCCCAGCCCCTCCGGGTCTGAAGGATGGTGCTGGAAGCAGCCCCCATGGCCCCTTTCATCTAAACCTCTACTCAAAACGGAGCGGCTGACCTACGCCAAAACTACGAGGAACGAAATGACAGTGACCTTTCCAGCCACTGGAGAGCACCGCGTTTATAAGTGACTTCACTAAGTTCAATGACTTAAATATCAGTAAGAGTGGGATGTAGACTAAGGGGTTTTTTAGTGCTTGCTTTAAAAGTGAATTTATTCATCTGCCTGTACCACATTACCTCAGGACTGAACTATTACTCTGAAAGTTAATGTGCATTCAAAATCTTGTTCAAATTAAAGCCATTATTTTCTAAAGGAAGCATCAATGATTTAATATAGAATTTGGACACATACATATATACACACAAAAACAGAAGGATATGCTTTAGCAAAGAACCAAGTTTCAGAAATAAACCTTTCCTCCAGACAACCACGCACAAAGCAGAGCGCGCTGTGCCCGTCGCGGCACTGAGCTTTGTCCTTGTGTGTTAGTGTTACTTACCCGGACTGTGTAATGGATTGTGTTCTGTTTTTCATACTGAGAAACCACTAAGGTAAAGGTATGCGTCCCAGGTGTGGTCAGCTTTATCTTGGTCAAATAATGAGGGCTGTTAATTCGAATTCCATCAATGTATGGAGGTGGGTCAGCTGCAAATAAACAAGTAAGTTTACAGAAAAGGAGACTCTGGGGTTCCTTTTTTGAATTTAGGTTTTATGGCTGATGGCAGGAAAAAGGTTGGACACTGCCAAAGTGGATTCTGTCTTCAAAATATAATGGTATAATTTTGGGACCGGCCATATAGCCCAGTGAATAGGGTGCCGGCATACCACATGGGAGGCCCCGGGTTCGGTTCCCAGGGACCCCTCCTAGTGGGCAGACCGCCTTGAGAAGGGCAAGCCGCCACGGGCAGGGCAGTTCGCCCGCGAATGGAGTGCAGCCAGCCACCCGCGAACTGAAGCAGAGCCCGCCCACAAGCGGGGAAAGCCGCGCCTGCGCAGTGACCGGCCTCGGCGCGTCCCCGCAACGGGGGGGGGGGAGATATGTAATAAAATAAAATAAATCTTTTAAAAAAAATATATATATATAATGGTATAATTTTAAAGTTTGCAACTCATAATTCATTAGTGCCATTAAATTTTAAGTTTCTAACACGTCAAAGCAATCTTGAAATTCAACGAGGTATAATCCCTGCTATTTGCACCATAATGCATTTTTCTCCCATAGAGAGTTTTAAAGTCAGAATTAGTTTTTCTTTTGAGAACAATTTTAAAAAGATATGCAAAAGTATATAAAATTATATCTAATATTCTCTACTACTCAATGAAATTAACATTTTTTGATCATACTAGTTTCTTTATAAAACAAAATCCCCTTTAACCACCACCTTAAGTCTTATTTCCTTCCACTCTGATGAATTTGGTGGGCATTTTACCCCTTTTTTTTTTTTAACACACAAACCCCTAAAATGAGGGAAGAAGCAATGAATAAATACTTAAAAAAAGACAATACATGGCTTGTTTTATCTCATTTTTCACTCAGCATGTTTTTAAGATGTCATTTTGGGCAGATATATTTTATTTTTTATTCCTTTTAACTGCAAATTATTCCATCATATGAATTTAACACCTTTTATCTATTCCTTCACCAACGGATATTCAGATTGTTCCCAATACTTTGCTAATACAGTGCTGCCCGATCGATAAATGCTTTGATAGTAACATATCAATCAAGACTGATACAATAAAATCGTTTTATGCTTGCCAATTACTATATGTAATTTAAGATCAGTGCCACATTATTTAGCTTACTTAGGAACACTGAATACTTAGAATGTGATTTATTAAAAAACAAAACATTTTAACATCGCAAATAGGTAGCAAGTCTCTAATGCACAGCGGTGGTGTGATCTAATGTCAAGGGAAAAAGAAGAGGCGTGAACCTGCTGTGGCCGGGTCTGTGCTCCTGGACAGAGTTTCCACCCTGTGTCTCAGTTGATTCATCTACCAAATGGGAATAATAAGGCCTGTCCCATTTATTGTAGAATGCTGTGATGAAAATAAAACTATAAACTTGAAAGTACTCTGGAAAGGTAAAATAAAAATATTTATAAAGGAGGGAGCATTGGTTTTTTTGAAAATAAAAAAAAAGGTAAAAATAATATATTTGAAATCGAAAAGCCATATAACATTTTAATGCTGAGAATTTGTGCTCTTTGCATAATGACCAACATGAAAAATGGAAATCTTGTTTAACTTGATGTTCATCACTGGATCTGTGTGTCATGCCTGAATTCAGAGCCTAGGGGTGGTGATAAGACTCAGCGCCAGTCCTCAACATACAGCGTAACGGGTACTGGGCAAGAATGCCATGCTCCCCTAGGACTTAAAAAAAAAAAGCTCTAACAATCACTTTTGACCCCATCTTCCCCATCATTGAAAGAACTGTCACTAGTTGCTTCCTTCTCTAAAATCTCTCCTCACACCACTGGGCTTCTGGCCCCAGCTCTCCATCAACACTGTTCTTTTCGGTCCAACAGTCCCTCCCCTGTCCTAATCTTAACTTCTAAATCTTATGTGGCTCTATCTTCCCGTCCACTGTCCCTGTACAAACCGCCATCATTTGTCACATAAACTAATAAAATCATCTAACTGGTTTCTCCGCCTCCATTTTTGGCCCCCTACAATGTATTCTATAATAAATTTCCTTAAAAAAGCAGACCACGTCCTTTTCCTAATTTCCCATTACACCTAGAACGAAATGCAAACCCTTCCTGTGCCTGCACAGCCCATGTGACCTAAGGCCTGCGTGCCTCCTGACCACACCCTCAGGCCACGGGCCTTTTTTCCCTAAAGCACACTAGTCCTTTCCCTACTTTAGGGCCCTTGCACCAGCTGCCCTGCCTGTAATGCCTTCCCTGCTGTTTCTTTGCATGACAGGTAACTTTCTGTCATCCAGAGTTCCTCTTACTCCTTCTCAGAGGCCTTCTGTGAAGGTCACTAACACATGACCCTTCCTTATCTCTGTATAAAACATGGGTAATAAAAACATTCCAGGCAGAGACCGGTGCTTTGTTTGTTCTGTCTCCCTCGCTGGAACGTGAGCGTCACTGAAGCAGAGCCTGCTTTGCTCACGGTGGGTACCCATGGCCTTAGGAAGTACCAG
>PVKH010015515.1:0-16068 GCA_004027955.1 Chaetophractus vellerosus | reverse complement strand
TAAAGATACCACAAGAAAAGAAAAGTGCAGATCAACATCTCAGAAATATAGATGCAAAAAATCTTCAACAAAATTCTAGCAAACAGAATCCAACAGCATTTTAAAAGAATTATACTCCACGACCAAATGGGATTTATCCCTGTTATGCAAGGTTGAGTCAACAGAAGAAAATCAATTAATGTAATACATCACATTAACAGAATGAAGGAAAGTAAAAGACATAATTACTTCAACTGATGTAGAAAAAGAAATAGACAAAATACAGTACCCATTCTTGATAAAAAACAATTAGTGTACTAGGAATAGAAGGAAAATTCCTCAACATGATAAAGAGCATATATGAAAAGCCCACCACTAACCTCCTACTTGATGGGAAAGACTGACAGCTTTCCCTTTAAGATCAGGAAAGAGACAAAGACGCCACTGTCACCAGTATTCCTTATTTAGGATAGTGAAAAAGAATTGCAAAGACCTTTAAATAGTTCTTTGGATCTGGTAAAAATATTCATCACTCAGAGGTTTTGGATGCATATACCTCAAGCTGTATCTATAGCTGGACAGATTCCTTATAAAATAAAATAATACGGAAAGAATATATCCATGCTAAATTTTTTTTTCTAAGAGGTACCATGGATTGAACCTAGGACCTTGTAGATGGGAAGAGGCACTCAACCACTTGAGCTACATCTGCTCCCCCCATGTTAGTTTTAAAACAGAGAGAATGGCCAAGATTTCTGAGCTTTTAAATATGGTAAGGAGATTATATTGTAGTTCAGAAAAGTTCTAGATTTTTCAGGTTACACCTCTCCCTATAGAAGAAAAAATATTAAAGATGAAAAAAATGTATAACATTTTTGTATCATTGTTCCCGTCAGTTAATGGCTATGTTTTGTAAACACTGTGAGGTTGTGTGTCTATTTCTGAATATGCTCAAACACTTCATTGTTTCTGACATGTTATACTTGTAAAATTAGTAAATTTCAATCAGTATTTAAAATGTGGATAAATCCAATTTATAATATACTGATATTTTTACTTTATTATTTGGGTAAGTGTGATTTATTAGTCAATTTATTAATTGGGCTAGTTGGGAGTGATTAGAGGAATTTAGTTGTTTTAAAATTAATTGATCAGGTATTAGACAAGTGCAAATTATAGGGAAATTTCCTCTACAAACTTAAAAGCCTGTGAGAAATTATTATTTTAAGAAAGAGCCCCCTGGCATTTGTCCATAATACCTGGGGACCATTATTTATATAAATGTGCTTTTTATATAACAGGATTCTTGCCAACACTTCCCCATCCTCAAGTATGATTGATGTTTATCTAGTAAATTCTTTGTAAGCACTTTGTCTTTCTATTTAAAGGTCTTGCTTCTTTCAGAAATGCTAGGAACAGTCAGAGAATACCAGTCTTATCAAACTACTTAGCCAGATTTCCTGACTTTAAGTCTATTTTCTCCAAATTCCATTGGTAAGGGTATCCTCTGTCTTTTGATTCAAAATGGGTAAATATCAGATCCTTATCATATTTTTTCATGACTCCTTTATGTTATCAAATGTCACCTTAGCCGTTATGATGTTTGAATCAAAAAGAGAATTCTGATATTGATGTCACTCTAAGCTAATACACAGGATCAAATCGACATATTAGAACCACAGAAATCAGAGATTTTTCCCAGTATACATCAAAGTTCACTAAAGAATTTCAAAGATATAGAAAGTCAAGAGACTAAGAAGCAGAGGGGTCCAGTACATTGAAAGTGACTCCATTGAAAGTGACTACTGTTTCCTGCCTTCTTATGTCAGACATACAATTCTAATGAAGTCTGAAGAGTTTCTAACAGGGCAGGAAATGCTTAAATTATGAAACCTCATCATTTTTATCCTCCAAAAGTTGTAGAGCTTATTGTGTCATTCTCTAGAGGCCTAAGACTCACAGGTCCTTGGTTCTATTTACTATACATATTCCTAACCACAGCCAGATTGCTAAGGGCATTTCAGAGATAAGTTCCCTTCCTTCTAGCAGATAGCATTAGCCTATTTAGAAGAGGTTTTTAAAAATTACTTACCTATTTTATATTTAATTTATTGGCAGGATGTTAGACCAGGTTGCTTGCCATATATTCTTTCCCCTAGGAAGTTCTCCCTACCCCTACCCCATAGACTCATCATGGGTAATAATAAAGAAGAGAGATTTTCTTTTCAAAGCTGATGCCACAGAACTAAGCAAGATTTTGGTAACCAGGTCACATAGTGATGCCTCTAGTTCCTTCACAAGCACAGTCCAGACTCACCCAAGCTAAATGAGGAAAGCGAGAGGAAAACTCTGTGAATGTCAATGTTGAAATCGACAGTGTTGTGTGCTAGTAAGGGAGGCCATGTATACTTAAAGAAAATTAGCGAAAAATAGGGAATCCCACAGTGGAGACTTCTACTTTGTCCCAAGCAGATTGAAGTTAAGGCCAACGAGTCCTGGTGTTTTCACTTCAGAAGGACAATGTCTTCACTTAAAATTGACATAAAAGATTACATGCAGTAGAATCTTTCCTGACAGAAT
Source organism: Chaetophractus vellerosus (assembly GCA_004027955.1). NCBI lineage: Eukaryota > Metazoa > Chordata > Mammalia > Cingulata > Chlamyphoridae > Chaetophractus > Chaetophractus vellerosus. Next base: position 13,509 of record PVKH010015515.1, on the reverse strand, counting down.
GCAGGCCTTATATGGACATGGGACATATAAACATCTAATATTCTCAGCTATAAAAATAGCTGACCCGAAAGCAAGTTATTGGGCATTATATGGGTAGAAGGAACTCTGACAAGGTTCAACATTATAAAATAATTATGAGCTCCAATCAAGTAAAATACAGAGCGCATCTATCTTAGTTTGTGTTGTCCAGAAGTAGGCCCTGAGTAGAGACTTCAAGAGCAATTAACTGATTTGGGAAGTAATCTGAAGAAATACTGGCAGGGAAGAGAAGATTAAAAAAGGGAAGGGAAGGATACCAATAACTGGTATAGTATCAAGCATGTTACCACCATGGTGACTGGAAATTAATTCCACTGGGTGAACATGAGAGTTAGTGTAAAACATTGAGTTAGAATTTTCTGAACTGAGGGACAAATAAGCTAGATATTTATTCACCAGCTCCTATTGGTCATTGTTTGAAGGCTGTCCTAGGGGATTGTGACAGTTTGAAGTTTTTTTATGAATCTCAAAAAGAAAAAGATTATGTTTTTGAACTAATCCATTCCTATGGAATGGAAACTTTTGATTAAACTATGTTAGTAGGCATGAGCTAGCTTGGGTTTCCAACCACTTGCTGGGTCTGATATAAACGGAGACACACAAAGCTACCATAATTGATCTGGCCATGTGACAGAAAGGACTCCAAGTTAGCCCACAGCTCAGCTCAAGGAGAGAAGCTTGAGAGGCTGAAGAAGCCAAGGTCCAGGGAGAGATGGCTGATGGGCCACAGCTGAGTTCAGGGAGAAACTAGAATGAGGACAGCAGAGCCACTATCTTGCTTCACCACATGGCAACATGCCAGGATCACTAGTAGCTGGCCTTGGTAAGAAAGCACCACTGATGGTGCTTTGATTCAGACATTTCATGGCCTTGGAAACCTTAGGCTTTTCCTCTAAATAAAATCCCCATTATAAATCCATTTACATTGGCAGCCCCTGAGGCAAACTAAGATAAGGATGTTATTTGTCCAAACTTGTGAGCTTGCCCTGCACATGAGTATGGTGGCAAGAGGAAAACCACTGGCAAAGAGTTTATAGTAGGGGAACCAGCTGTCGCTCAATTGGTAGAACCCTGGTTTACCACATGGGAGGTCCTGGGTTCGGTTCCCGGGACCTCCTCCAGAAGGCGGGCCGCCTCGAGAAGGCAAGGCACCACGGGCAAAGGCAAGCTGCTGCGAGCAGGCAAGCCGCCGCGCGGTAAGCCGACTCGGCGGGATGCCGCAGCAGGGGGAGGCAAGCAGACACAGAAGAACGCAAAAGCAAAAATGAACACAGCAAGAACAAACAGCAAGGGAGGAAATATATAAATAAATAAAAATAAATCTTTATTAAAAAGAAAGGGTGTATAGTAGGACATAGATGCTCTGAAATGATAAGTATTGAAGAGAACGGATGTGGTACAATACCTTCTACATGACTTCTCCTTAGCAATCCAGGATTTAAAGCCTGTAAAGTGGTCTAGTCTAGGACATATGATGCTCCTACATGTCTGTTTTCTTTTGACCAAATTAGCACATGAGAGCAGGAAATACATTTGTAATTAAGCAAAAACCTAACCAAAAAATGTAGGATGTTTCAGGCAAAAAACCTGCTGTGTATGAGACAGACTGGGAGACTGCCAAGTTGATTTGTTGACAGAAATTTAAATTCCCTTGATTATATTTAACTTTATTACACTGTGCTAGCTTAGATCATCATCTTTCCACTTTACTTAATCTATTTCATCTGCTATAAAAACTCCCTCAGTGGCCTTAACCAAGAAGAATTGCTCTGACTTAATCCATCCTAATTTCCAAATATAATGCTAGGCCACTTGTTGGCCAGGAATGGACTTATCCACAGTAAATATTGTTGTAAACATCATAAGTTCAGTTTCAGTAGATAATGTCAAGTTTATCACTGTAGAGGAAACTGTATACAACATGGAGTAGTTCCTAAGGCTCATCACCAACATATGGCATTTTAGGTATTATAATTTAGATATTCTATAAGTAGGTTGTGGCATCTTATTTTGGCTTTAATTTAAATTTCTGTGGTTATTAAGATGTTTGAGCATGTTTTTATGTCTCTTGGGTATATGAATTTATTTTTTGTAAAGTGCCTGTTTAGATTTCTTGTTCATATATTTTTTTACTGTTGAGTTTCCTGTTACATTTCTTATTGATTAAGACCTTCTCTATATAAATTCATGTTTAAATGGGTTTCAAGTGATCACTTCTATTTATTCGGTATATTGAAGCTTTATTCAATTATGTCATTTTATAATTAGAAACTCATTTCCTTATTTTAATATAGGCAAGTTGATTTTGTCATTGCTTTATGGTCAGTATATTTGCATCCTACTTGAGAAATCTATCACCATGCCAAAGGCATAAAGCTATTGTCTTACAAGATTGCCTAGAAATTTTATTTGGTATTCATATTGGATCTATACTTCTCCTGGGACTGATTTTGCGTATAGGGTAAGCTACGGAAGAGTCCCTAAGTTTCCTTGCTCTTCAAACATGCAATAGTGCTGTTATCTTAGAATTTCATTGATGGCTCAAAACTATTTCTTTCATCAATCCCAGGGTTTTTTGATTTCTTGCTCTATACACTGGCATATATTCTAAAGGATTGTCTCAAGAAATAATGTATGGGAAATAAGCTTAATGAAATATTGCCTGGCTGAAAATATCTGGATATATAAATTGGATAGATATCTCATTGAAGACTTAAAAATGCTTTCCTTCAGAGTGTTAAGGATATTGGTCTTATGTCTTTTTTATTAATTTTATTTTTATTAATGTTTCAATTTTCCTAAATTTTATAATACAAATTATTTATTATCAAGGATGACAAAATATGATGCAATATAATTCTTTTTCATATATAATCACTTTGATTAAAAATATTGGCAATAGTAGCAAGAATATTTAAATCATAGTTGATTAATGAATCAGAAAAACATAAGGCTTGTTAAATAACATTATTAACCATTTTGAGAAATGTACTCAAACACATAAATGCAGAATTTTGGCTAACAAATAGCTAAGCAAGATTTTCACAATGAGGTCTATAATGGTATCTTTCCTTGATTCATTATTTTAGCAACTGATTAAGAAAGAAACATTTTCATATGCAGGAGCAAACATTTTGGCTTTCTTTACTTTACCTTATCCCTAAATTACTGTGAATTATCATATTTATGAACATATAAATCCCTAAAAATACACTGAGGGTCAGTTGTCTACGTGCTGAATTAAATGAGATGATCCATGCAAACCACTCCTTACAGAGCTTGCAATATCTTGGTATTGAAATATAAGTTGCCTTCATTCTCCTTCTTTCAGATATCTTAGACCAGTTAATAACATTCTCTCATTCATGTCATTGCCACTCTCTGTAATGAAGACAGATATTACTTCCTCTCTCCTCTTTTATAGCTTTAATTGATGAATTATATAATTTGAATGATCTATTTAATATCAGGTTATTAGAAAGGGTTCATATCACCAAACACTTACTACTGTCCTTTTCCCTGCCAGAAGCCTATAATTTTCACTGTCATTTGAGATAACCTGAGACATCAAAATGTCATCTCATCCTCAAATATCTGTTACATCACCTATTTTATTGGGAGAAATCATTTATCAAATATTTTGTTGATTCATTGAATGTTAATTTAATACCTACTATGTACTTGGCACTATGTCAGAGATTGAGGATATAAAATATAAAGCTGAGGTAGAACAAACCAAAGCACTCAATTTCTGCCTTAATGTTCTCATGGAGCATAGGTTCAAATGAGATGACAGGTATTAATCAACCAAGTGCCCAAATGTAACAATTACGATCATAGTAAATGATAAAGAGGAACATCATGAAGATACAAAATGGAGGCTTCTGATAGATACACAGGGGGATAAAGGCCAGGTAACACTTGGGCCACAAGTTGCAAATAAAACATAGTGTATATTGGGGGAAATTTGCAACCAGAGAAGTATTAGACTGCATATAATTCCCTGCGTTCTTGTTATTCCACAGCCTAGGTCTAGCACAGATGCTCTGTATATGTCCTGCCCAAGACTTCAGCAAAAAGTTGTCAGCATGGGTTCACACCTGGGAGCACTCTAAGAATAAAAACAAAAACTCCACCCCCACATTGTGCTACATATTTACAGATTAGCTCAAGCAGAGACAGGTACAACTAGTTTTTCTAATAGCAAGAAAAAAGTCAAGGGACCCACAGGCTGAGGAACAGCATACCAGGGCCCAAGGTCCACTTCCCAAGGGTCACCTGTTTCATACATGGACACATCCTTTATGCAAGTCACACCGACATAAGCTAAAGGCATTTGGTGCCTTCCAACAGACTTCTCAGGTCAAGTGAGCAAGCTCTTAGCAAAGCAACCAAAGACGTACAAGGAAATGAGCCTTTAGGGTCATTCAGAATTATCTCCTATCACTGACTTAGTCAAGAAATACTTCTCTGAGGAATTGAACTGAATCTAGAGAAAAGGAGTTACATAAGCAAAGGGTAAGAAAAATGGTTGTTGGAAGTGCATTCAGGCAAAGAGATATGCATGCGTAGGGTCTTGAAAGAGAGCATGACACCTGATCTGCAAGAAGTCTGCATGGCTGGTATTCAGACAGAAGCCATAGTGTGGAGCATGAATAAGTTGAAGAGCTGGTAAGCATGAAATCATATGAGGCATGTACACTAAGAAATAATTCTTCATTAGAAGAGTAAATGGATGCAGTATATTATGAGTAAGAGTATGATATAATCAGATTTCATTTTGACATTATCACTGACTGCAGCATAGAGGAAAACCTTGAGGAAGCCCATAGGTGATGTTCATCATCTGGTAACATGTCCTATAGTCCAGATATAATTATGGTGATTCAGAATGAAGTAGGAGAAATACAAGGATTTGGGAGATATTTAGAAGGAACACTTTAAAAATACAAGCTATTTGGAATGTAATTTTCCTTTTCCAAGTAATTAATAAGCAGTAGTTGTTCATGTGCAAATTATCAAGAGCTAAATATGGTTGTATTTAGGCTTGTATTCTTAGTTGGAGAAAATGCATACTCTTTAGTTTTATACACAAATCTAGCTTGAATCTCTGCATGTGCTACTTAACACTAATACTTAATAATAATGGATGAGTTTACCATGAACCAATACTGGAGGATTCTTGCTGACAAATAGGATTCAACACTGATCCATCTCTCCAGATAAAAAAGAAATAATCTTTGGAACACAATCAAGTCTTTACACTTATAAAGGGAAGCCTAAAGTATTAGGAGATGGTCATAAAATTTATTGTACAAACTAGATCTTGACTAGATTGAAGGTGGTAGTAGCATTGGTAAATACATAGAAACATCAGGTACACACCAGGACTGACCAAAGCAAATAGGGACAGATAGTCTTAAATAGTGTTATTATAATTCATAATAGTTCAACAATTGTGCATGGCAACAATTGGAATGTAATATCTGAACATGAAAATGGCTTTGACCAGCTAATCAATGTTCTTCTAGCACAATTATGCTAGAAATGCTACTATAATAATTTCCTGTTCATTAGGAATGGTAAATGAGTTGGCTAATTTTCTACCCACAGAGCTCTAGAATTTAAGTAATAATCAGCTTTGGGGAAATACTTAAAATACCTTAAAATGACTTAATAACAGACTTTTCAGATTTATTATATCAATAACACTTTAAAAACAGACATTTTTTAAATGATTAAAATTCCTAAAAAATTGGAGGATCAGAGTTAAAGTTCTATATAAATAAATGCCAAAAATGATGAAAATTAAATTCAATGACTAAGGCGATTAGGAAAAATATATGAATCAATATTTTGAATTTCATCATTAATTTTCTTCTGTCTGGAAATCTATCAGAAATAGCTTAAAACAAAGCTAATCTCCTTGGAATTATTCTTTCTTACTGAGTATTTTTTAAAATGTGGCATTATCTTTTCCTATTTGTAATAAAATGAATGAAATATAGGTTATAAAAGTAGATGAGCAACAAGAAGCAAAAAATAAAAAATAAAATTCCTTCTTAAATTTAGGACTTCATTCAAAGTAATAAGCATATTTAGAAAAATAAAAGATCATATTTATTTGCCTCTTTGTTTTATGATCTTGGCTAATTCAATTCTAGGCTTCAGGTATGCACTACAAAAGAAAACAGAGTAGCTGTGCACCCACAACCAATATGCAAATCATGAAACATATTGCCTGAGAAGAGGCAGAGATATCAGATTTTTAATAATTAAACACTTCCAACAATAAACTGTATGTGGGTAGAACCACTGAATGATTATTTATAAACAAGATACACAATAAATATTTTCTTGGATTTATAAATTTTTGCTTCACAGACTTAAAAAAAGGGACAATGAAGGATAATGTCACTTCACTAGTTTCCTGTTTTAGATGTACAATAAGTCACAGGATTTTCTTTTTCTATTTGTGAAAATGTATAATTACTTGCTGTTTAAGCTTTACTAAGCTGTGGAAAGGAGATACCATACACTGGTTGGTTTTTAACAATGGGAATTTATTAAGTTACAGGCTTACACTTTGAGGCTGTGAAAATGTCCAAATCAAGGCATCATCAAGGTGATGCTTTCTTCCTGAAGACTGGCTGTCAGTGATCCTCGACTCCTCTATCACATGGCAAGGCACATGGAAGCATCCCTTCTCTCCCGGGTTTTGTTGCTTTCAGCTTCTTGCTTCTGTGCCTTTCTCTCTCACTCACTGTATTCATGCTATTTATAAAGGACTCCAGTAAGAACATTAAAACCCACCCTGGGCCATTCCTTAAGGGAAATAATCTATTCATAAGGTCCTGCTTACAATAGGTTTACACCCATAGGAATAGAATAGCTTTAAGAACTTGAGTTTCCGAGGTAAATACTGTTCTAAACTACCACACTCCACTCTCTGGACCCCAAAAACACATGTTCTTTCCATATGTAAAATACACTCATTCCATCACACTATCCCAACAGCCTTAAATCATTTCAGCAACAATGCTAAGTACAAAGTCTCATCAAAATCACTTACAAGGTGCAGATGTGGCTCAAGCAGTTAAGCGCCTGCCTCCCACATAGGAGGTCCTGGGTTCAGTTGCCAGTGCCTCCAGAAGAACAAGCAAACAAACAATGAGCAGACAACAAGCAAAAAACAATGAGAAAACAGACAAAGGAGTCAACTCAGGGGAGCTGAAGTGGCTCAGTGGTTGGGCCCCAGCTTCCCGCATATGAGGTTCCAAGTTCAATCCCTGGTCCTGGTACCTCAACAACAACAAAACATCACTTACAGATGAGGTCTGTCCTGGGGCAAATCCCCTCAGATTGTGAACCTGTGAAACTTAGAGGACAAGTTATCTGCTTCTAATATACAAAGGAGGAACAGTCATAGGATAAACATTTTCATTCCCTTAGAGAGAAACTGGAAGGAAAACAGGGGTCGTGGGTTCCAAACAATTTCAAAACCCTGCAAGACATACACCATTAGATTTCAAGGTCTGAGAGTAATCTATGGAAAGGTGGTTTGTTCTCCAGGCCTGATGGAGCAGCAACTGTACCCATTGCAACTGCGTGTGTAGCAGCCAGGCTCTTCCCAAGCACTGGGGTGAAGGTTCCAACATCTCCATTTTCAAGCATAGGGGTGGCAACCAGACTCTAGGCTCCACCGTTGTGAAACAATGGGGGACAGCCAGCCCCTCCAAAATCTCCCAGGCATCTGAGAAACCTGGGGTGTAATGCATTTCCTGAGCAAAGGGGCAGGAGGCATACTCACCTTTTCCACATACTGGGCAGGTCCACTCCCTTAGCCCATAAAGATTTCTTCAGTCCAGACCTCAGCTTCCATGTTTCTGCCTTGGAGACATTTTTCTTTCAATCTGTCCCTTTTCTGTCCCTTTTATTCCAGGCTGGCAGTAATTCTGTTCATACAGATCTCACAAAAGCTTGTTGATTTCACATGTAGTACACAGGGGCACAGACCATAAGATAATAGAACCTTCTACAAATCCTTTCTGGATAACTGCATTTCCAATCTTGACTTGTACTGAAATGGCTGAAAATTCCATGTTCAGTTAAACCCTCACATGGAGCACTATTCTCTGAAGACCCACTTTCTGGAAGCTCAGAATTTTCTAATCTATCAATTTCTGGTTTCTTTGTGCCCTGGATTTCAGTTGCCGGCTCATCTCTTTCCCATAGCATTTTAGTATAAACTGCAAGGAGAACCAGGCTGCAGTTTCCACATTTAGTTTGGAAATCTTATCAACTAAATATCCAAGCTTGTCACTTTCAAATTCTGCCTTCCATCCAACATCAGGACTCAATTTTGCCGACTTCTCTGCCCCTTTAAAACAAGGGTGGCTTTCTTCCAATTTGCAATGATTCATATCATTTTTGTCTAAGGTCTCATTGGAAGTAAATTTAACATCCATATTTCTACCAACAGTCTCTTAACAGCAATCTAGACCTTTTCCATCAAGCACCTCACAATTCTTCTAGGCTCTACTCATTCCCAATTTAAAAGCCTCCTAAACATTTTGACATTTGCAATAGAAGAACCCTACTTTACCACTACCAAAATCAGTTTTAGTGCTAAATTGCCAAAAGAAGATATCTTGAAATGCTTTGGATTTAGCAATGGGAATTTATTAGCTTACAAACTTACAATTTTTAGGCTGAGAAAAATGTCCAAATTAAGGCATCATCAGGTGATGTTCTCTTCCCAAAGACTGGGTGCCAATGATCCTTGGGTCCTCTGCCACATGGCAAGGCTCATGGTCGCATCTGCTGGTCTCTCCTTTTTCTTCCAGATTTTATTAATTTCAGTATTTTGCTCCCATGGTTTTCTCTCTCTCTTTCTGTATCCATCCCATTTATAAAGGACTTTAGTAAGAGAGTTAAGACTCACGCCTTAACTGAATTAACCTAATCAAAAGGTCCTACTTACAAAAGGTTTACACCCTTTTAGTATGGATTAATTTTAAGAATATAATTTCCTAGGGGTACATACAGTTCTAACCCACCACATTCTTGCTTCAGTTAATAAGCATTTTTTATAACATCCACTGTATAGAGAGGTTAGGATTTTTGTAAATTCCAATTGGTTTGGATAGGATTCAATGATTCCAAAGCCAAGCAAAGAGGAGTAATACATGTTTCTGTCCTCAAGGTACTTACAGGTTCCTTCAGCCCTAATATTCTATTTAGAAGAGGAATGAAAAATAAAATAAAATGAAATTTTGTTACTCCAAATATACATTCCTGCAAAATCTTTCTTATTTTCTTAGGATAAACTTAGAGTATCAAATTACTGTATTAAAGGGGTTCAAAATATTAGAGGTCTTATTTACATTTCCCTGAGTTCCTCTCTAGAATGATTATGCTAGTACCACCAATCCTACTAAAGTTCTCAGTATTGGTGCCTTTATATTTGTATTTCACTACTCATTTTCCATCCATGCTTTATCTATCTGTTTCTCTTATGGCAATATTAACACTAATTTCCTATCTTTTGATTAGAAACAAAATCACATGTTATTTAATTTGAATTATTAAGTAATGCATTACCCAACATGTTGATTACACTTGCATTTCTTCTGTGAGTTGTCAGATAGCAAATATATACTGTTTTTTCTATTTTGATTTTCATATTTTCTTATTTATTAGTATGAATTTATTATAAGTAAGGATATATTATTAACAATTTACTATATTTGTGGCAATATTTTTATCAAATTTAATTTATTTAATTGTTCTTGACTTACATTTTTGGATAAGTATTTCACATTTCAAATTTAACAAGGTCAAAACTAAACTTCTATTATTTCCTCTCTTAATGAAACTACCACCATTTCCCATTCCCAGTTAACAGCAACTTCATTCTTCCAGGTTTTCAGGATAAAATCCTTATTATCATGCCTATCCCTCCTTTACTCTGCAAGACCTATATCCAATTTGACAGAGAATTATAGCTATAGATCTCCATAGCTAAAATTTACTCAAAATATGACCACTTATATCCTTCCCATCCTCTATTTTCCAAACATATTAACTACTACAATTTTAAATTTTATCTTTGATATCTCTAACATATGGATGATCAGTGAGTTTGCTTTAATGTTATAATTTTTTCTTTGTCCTGTTTCTTGGTATGCCTGAAAATAATTGTGTAAGTTCCAAACACTGTGTATGGCATATTGTGGAAGACCTGGGTGATATCAAATTCTCATCAGAGAGGGTCCACTTTTTGCATGTAGCCAGATGATGGGTGTCATATCACTTTACTCTGATATGAGCCAGGGCTGATTCACGTCCACAATGTAATTTTGGTAGGGATCTTTCCAATTTTTTTTTTTTACAATATTCTAGTCTATGGTCCTCCAAGGTTCCCAAGTGATATCCTGGTAGATTTGAAGTCAAATTTTGCTCCTGAGAACCATGAAACACTGATATATTTATTCAACTCTTCACAAGATTCCTTCTCTGCTTCTTTTGTACAATTTCAGTTTAAAAATTTAACAAATGCATTGAAGGGAAAAGCTGTAGTGTTGTGCTCAATTCTCTGTGCATCACTACTCATTGGTACTCAACTTCTATCCTGTCTCTGGAATGAAATGGCAAGTCTCTTGAGGGACAATCAAAAACAGAAGATATGTTCATTTCAGTGTGATTCCTTTATCATAGGATCTTGGCCATCCATGCTCTGTTTGACTCATTAGTTCCCAAGGTGTAGGCTTACACACACACACACACACATACCATACCTGCACACATCTATCTGCCCATATAAAATCTGGCTTCTCTAGTTTTTCTTGGTAGAAATATTGGTCTGAGTTGAGTTACTCCATTATGTCAAAGAGTCCAAATCTATAAATACATAATTAAAGAACTATGTTAAATAGATTAGAATGGCTAACTATGAGGAGCGGGGAGAGGACTGGCAATAAAAAGTGAAGATGAAAAAATAAAATAACAAAATGGCTGCTACAAGCCTTTATTCTGAATGTAGACATTTGATTCTCTCAGAAACTAGGGGTCATTATACCAAGGAGCTGGCATAAACAGTGATAGCATGATACTAAGAAGTGTTGATAAAATAAATGTGAAATGGTATCTACTTGGTATAAACACCTAAATAATATAGAACATATGGGAAAAAATGAACATCACACATAATCCTACCACTGTTAATATATTGGTGTATAAATATGTAAAAGGTTTCCCTTACAATTAGTATCATACTACATATCTAATTTTTAAGGTGCATTTTTCACTTTTACTCTAAATCTTGTCCAGTTAAATGTTTGTAGAGTTTTTTTTATCTTCACTAAATTTTACTTTGTGTGAATGCATAGTACTTTCTTTAAAAGAGAGGAAGTATATAGTAGGCAGAGCAGCTAGTTTGTCACTTATATTCACTAACAGAAAAATATACTTGCATAAAAATCTGAAAGATATACTTGCATAAAAATCGGACCCTTTGCCATGATTTATGGACTTCTATAACAAAGGGACTCTATGACTGGTCATCATAGATGAGAAATGTTTTATTTATGAAAGACAAAGTGTTCCAGTGGAAGGAGTTTGGAATTTATTTTTATTTTCAGACAGTTTGTGCTCAAGTGATGCTGACAATAAAATTATCTTAGCCTCCAGGTCATAGAAGCAATACAAGTTTTGTGAATTGAGTCACAAAGAAGTAAATTAAAAGTCATAACAAAGCACACAGAATAACAGAAACTCCATTACTTGTGAGAAAACACTATAATATGAAAATTTTATTTGGTATGAAACTAGGAAAAAAATTTCAATATAAACAAGAGCAACAAAATTAATGAAAATAAATACAGAAATAAAATGAATTAAAAAACTAAAACTAACAGAAAAGGAAAATCGAGTGCGCCGGCGCTCCCACGTGTTCCTGACCCAGGGGTGCGGGGCGCGGTTCAGCTGGTCCCCATGCGTCTCCTGCAGATTCTCCGGGCTCTACTAGGGAGGCTTGTGGTAAGGGCCTTCACAGCTATAAATTTCCGTCTGAGTATCGTCTTCGCTGCATCCTGTAAATTATGGTTTGAGAGCCAACATATGAGAACTTCTTCATAACATCTTATCCTTCTGCCATGAGAACAACTACCATCACATGTACAGTCTGGTCCAATATCCTGGGCAGAGAATGTGGGCACTGACTGTGGATCAAAATCATAGCCAACACAAAATGGACCTGTGTCATAAGTAGGAAATCTTTGTTGCTCTCAGCACAGTTTTTCTTCTTACTGTAATGTAAACTAGTCTTAGCTTGCTAAGAAAATATCAAATGGTTTTCCAGAGAAGCTGTAGCAATTTATGCACACACAAAAATAATATCCTTATATCTTTGTTTCACATTATCACCACTAATTGGCGAATCCAGATATATTTTTTCCAAACTGTGGAATATGTGGCAGTACCACGTGGATACACTGTTTATTTTCCTCCTATCAATGATGCAGAATATACTGTCATGTGTAAAACAAGATATCTGTGCTTCCTGTTCTTAAAAATTCCTATCTAAAGTCACACATATTTTTAAGTGATTTATATCTTATTCTGTGACCTTTTTTTGGTTCTCGAAAAAAAAAATCTTCATTTATTGCAATCTAATTCACAAATATGTTTCTATGGTGGATATTTTTGCATTTTTCTTCCTCCTCCATCTAATCTTCTTCCTCATCCTCTTCTCTGTTTTCTTCTCATTCTCCTCCTCCTTCTAAAACATTCCTTCAAACTTCTGAAGACATCGTCAAAATTATTGCAATAGTGATTTCCTCATTTCATTATTTAATCAACTTAGAGTTGGTTTTGAGTAGATTGAGCAAGGGAAATGTTCTTCCCCCTGCAGTTCCTTGCTGCATTTGCCATCTGAGTGATCATATATATACCCTCTATTCTGCTGCATCTGTACTTGTCATTTTTTGCCTTTTTGCCACATGTTTACTTACTATTATTTTATAGAAAGACTTGGTATCTGTTTAGGAAATCCTTTAAGCTTTTTCTTCCTTAAGAATGTTTATTGTATTTGGATTTCATGTGAATTTATAGCCAACTTGTCAATTTCTGTGGTAGAAAATCTGTAGGGATTTTCCTTTAAGTGTCATTCAACCTATGAATATAATTGACATTGTTATAATATTGAGTCTTCCAATCCATGTATATTGTTTATCTATTCATTAATTCAGTTACTTAAGAGCCCTCAATGAAACATTTATTTTTTCCACAGATCTGGCAAATCTTTGTTACTTTATATTTCACTCTATTGTGAATTGTTTTTGTTTTTAAATATTCATTTTCTATATTTTGTTTCTTTTCTATATGTATTTCATATTTCTTTATTGGAATGTAGAATCCAATTGCCTTCTCAAACATGATTCAAGTAAGATTCTTACAAAAAAAAAAAAA
>PVKH010015514.1:0-16073 GCA_004027955.1 Chaetophractus vellerosus | reverse complement strand
TTCAGCTGTAGACCACGAGGTTCTCTATGCTTTTGCATCTCTCCACAAGGCCAGCTGTAGACTATTGGGCAAACGGCTCACTTATCTTCTCCTGGAGTGCTTCTCTCCAACATCAGAACTACTTCTCAAATCTGCCACTCAAATCTGCTGCCTAGCCTTTATACTTGAGATCACACCCACCAAGTAGTGGAGCCCAACATCCCACTGATGTGGCAGTTAATGCCCTAATCATAACCTAATCATACCCAGATTAACAGATCAGTTTACAAGCACAAATCAATATATATTTTTGGAATTCATAATTACATAAAACTGCCAAACCATTACACTCCACCCTCTGAAATCCAAAATTATATTACAACATTCAAAAGACCTTAATTCAGTAACAACTTCAAGTACAAAATCATACCATAATCATTTTAAGGAAATACAGTTTGTCTTCAGGCAAAATCTCTTCTAGCTATAGAACTCTGAGACTTACAAAACAATTTAACTGTTTCCAATACACAAAAGGAAAGACAATGAATACACATTTAAATTATCATAAAGAGAAATTGAGATGTTAAACATGAGTTATGGATCCTCTACAGTTCAGCAAAACTGCAGGGTGTCCTCCATTCCATTTTAAAGTCTGAGAGTCATTGTTAAAATTATGGTCTCTTCTCCTTGCGGCCACATGGGAACCCACCCTTTCCACAGGCTTGCCCAACAGCCATTTTCTTGGTTCCACCCTCATCAAGCATCTGGGTGTCAACCAAGCTTCAGACCTCACCCTCCAAGTGGGATGGTGTGATTGCCCCACCTTACCCACTCATTGGGTTAGAGCCTTATCACCCCTAGTACAGTGAGGTGAAGACAATATTCCCCCTAACTTTTGGTATACAGGCTCAACTATCTCAGAGCAATGAGTTGGCCACCTGACCTTCTCTAAACTTTAGCACACAGGCCCAAACGTTTCAGAGCAACTAGCTGACCACCTGGCCTTCCCTAATCAATGGGGGACAGGAGCACCCCTCTCAGACCTATGGGGTGCTGACCTTAACCACCCTAATCTTTGAGGAATGTGCTCCACCCTCCCTGTACCCTGGGGTGGCAAAACTCTCCCAGAACATTAGATGGGAACATCCACCATTTTCAGCCTCCCAGGCAAACTCACTCTCTCTGGACACATGGGTGGGGTTCCTCCCTTGGCCCAAGGTGATGTCTTGATTCCAGATCTCAGCTTCCATGGTTTTCTCCTTAAAGCTGTTTCTCCTTCACTGTCTCCTTTTCATGTCCTTTTCAGTCCAAGTGAACAGTGGTTTTGTTCATACAATGCTCTCAAAAACCTTGTTGGTTTAGCATGCAGGAAGCAGGGGTCCAAGCCATCAGACAGTAAGACTTTCCACAAGTCTTTCCTAGATAACTCCATCTTCAATTTTGATTTACAATTTCCAGGTTTAGCTAAATGTTCAAATGGGGCACTTTGATTTGGAAACTTAATTTCCAGAAAGTTGGAAGTTCTGGAATCAGTCTCTGTTTTCTTTGTGCCCAAAAGTTCAGTCATTAGTGTATTTCTTTCATCTAGTATTTTGCTATAAGCTACAAGGAGAAGCCAAGCCACATTCTCTGGATTTACTTTGGAAAGTACTTCAGCTAAATGCTCAGGTACACTGTTTTCAAATTCTATCTTCCCTATAACACCAGGAGTTAATCTTGCTAAGTTCCCTGCAACTTTCAAACACAGATCACCTTTCCTGCAGTTTCCAATAATAGTTTCATCATTAACTTCTAAGGCATCATAAAAAGTCTCTTTAGCATCCATCTCACAATTGTTTCCTTCTAAGGCCTTATCAAAAAGAACTTTAGGCTCCATATTGCTATCAAAAGTCTCTGCAAAGCAATCTAGACCTTTTCCATCAAGCATTTCATAATTCCTCCAAAAAACACCCCTTACCCATTTATAAAACTGTTCCAACATTTTGTTAATTGCAAAAGGGCACTCACCCCACTCCTGGTACCAATTCTGTTTAAGTCAGCCACAGGTGTGCCTTTTGAAATACACCAAAGATTGGTCAGTCTTTATAAAGGGTATTTATTTGGGGTAGACACTTACAGTTACCAGGCCACAAAGCATAAGTTTCTTCTCATACCAAAGTCCACATGTTGGAGTGAGATGGCTGCCAACACCTGCAAGGGCTCAGGTCTTTGGGTTCCTCTCCTGCTGGGGCTGTGTTTCTCTCTGGGCTTAGCTTCTGTTTCCTCCACAAGTTCAACTGTAGATCATGAGGTTCTCTACACTTTTGCATCTCTCCACAAGGCCAGCTGTAAACTATCAGGCGAACGGCTCACTTATCTTCTCCTGGAGCGCTTCTCTCCTACATCAGAACCTCTTCTCAAATCTCTGCCACTCAAATCTGCTGCCTAGCCTTTATACTTGAGACCACACCCACCAAGGGGTGGAGCTCAACATCCCACTGATATGGCAGTTAATGCCCTAATTATAACCTAATCATGCCCAGATTAACAGATCAGTTTACAAGCACAAATCAATATATATTTTTGGAATTCATAATTACATAAAACTGCCAAACAATTACACATATCTTGTTAACTTTTTTCTTTTCTCCCTTCCCTCATTTATGCTTCCAGGAATCACCTACCAATTGATATCATATAACCAAGTCGTTGTCAAAGCATCTGCTCAAGAGGGAATATAAGCTCAGAAAATTGTGTATTCTTGTATGGTATTGGTAGAGTGAGGCACAGAAATCCGTGACACAAAAGCCCTGTAGATGCAATTAATAGGAGATAATTATAAGGTGAAAATCACATTACTGAATAACTGGAAACTCTCATCAAAAACTATTAGTATTTGAAACATAAACCCTTAATCAGCATCAATTTCCCCGACTTGACCATCATCATCTTTCCTAAGACCACATTGTAGATGAAGCTTTCAACTCATGCTTACCCCTTTCCTCTTCAGAATATTCAATTATTTAGATTTCCAATAACAATATAGAAATAATAAAAAAAGGAACAGATTTTTTGCTTTTCTCAAAGAGTATAATAATTGTGGTAAAAATGCCAAGTTATTCCAGAAAATCTCATTAAGGAATTAGAATATCAATATGTATACCATAGTGTGTTGAGTCTGGCAGTGGTACTATTGTCATTTCAATAATTCAAATTATTGTAACCATCAGTCAAGAATTGACACTGAAGCTAATCTGATGATCATGAAGATTGGGGCTCTCTAATTACCTCAAATGAGGAATGTGTTATTCCTCCCTCATGTGGTCATTAATTTTATGGAAACCAGAAGAATTTATGAGTGTCTTTCCCCTTTGAGACCACTTTGGCAGCATGAATGCACTTAGTTATTATTCTCAAAGCATCTGAGACCAATAAATGATGCCACTGGGTCTTTGTTTATTTTCCAGGGTATCTTTGATTTCCCTATTGAGAAACATCCTTTTATACACTGTTTCCACAATTTCCTGTGATATATTTGTACTACTCAGACACCTTGGCTTACATATTTTATTTGTATACACACTTTAATCTCACAAAAATTATATTGAATATTTTGATATTAACTCAATATTCAGAATTTTCCACAGTGGTTTCCTTCATGTTTTCTGTTTGAGGATGAGGGTTGATTTCTATTACATGACCTATGGTGTTTTAAAAGTTTCAGAGATATTTCAATTTATGATTATGTGTGTTACACTTATTTTTTATTTTAATCTCACAACTATATTGAGTTATCCTACCTTAATTCCTTATCCCATGATCATCGTAAGTCCTCATTCCCCATTCCACTTCAATTCTCCTTCACATATAGGGCACCTCTTCTCTGCCTTCTCTTCTCCACTAATATTATAGTAATATTATTAAATTACTATAATCTGTATCTATACACATTTTATCTTTAGTAAGAGACATTAGGTTATTTCCTTACTCCTGAGTTCTCCACACATTAATTTGCCTGTGTCCCTCTGGTGATCCATGTTTGAATATCTCTATGAAATATATCCAGTAGTGGATTCTTGATCAGTGAAAATAAAGAAATTTAATTTCTAATGGATACTTTCAAGATTTCATTTATCAATATACATTTGACCATCAATGTACAAATATTTCAGACTCTTGACATTTAACTTATGAATATGTACTGCTTATATGCAAGGAAAGGATTGAGCTAAATAATTCATTCTGATTTTATTTGAGAGAGAAAAATTGGTTTATTTGCCTTGAAATATTATTAGATTTTTAATATGCAAATACTGGTCTCAAATTGAAATACAATTCAGCACAATCCTGTGAAAAAATTTGTGATATTGTAACAGAGAGAGATACACACAATCTTCATATATATTTAATATTTTTTATTGCCAGTAGTGTTAATATGGACTGTTTAGGATAATGATAATAAAGTAGTTGTCGAAGTAACACAGAATGATGTATAATCTATGGAAATGGTTGCCTGATAATTACCAAATCTCTTGTCCTTGTCTTCTGGACACATGGCTAAATTATTTCTCACACTCCCCTGCAGTCAGTAATGGCAAAGTTGCTGAGAGCTAACTTAATTCCTTTGTGGTATCCCAGCATCGAACTCACTATGAGTCTTTCTTTCCATCAGAGTATGTTAGTTCTGAGTGGCTTTCTACAGCAGGTTTATCATTTAAAATCTGTATTTTCTAATTGATGAACAATAAAATGTTGATGAAATTAAGGAAAAACCATGAAGGAGGAAGCAAAAAATAAGAAGTGTGGTTATGGAGGAAGAAAACATACCATTACAAACAAAGAACTGTTTGTTTGCAGCCATACTGATTATTTGGTGATCAAGAAGCAATAGTTGCTTCAACTTGTGTTCATCAATTGTAATGAATGTACCACACTAATGAAAGATGGAAAGATGTTGTTAATAGGGAAAAGTAGGGGAGGGGGAAGGGGAGGGTATATGGGAAACCTCCTATATTTTTTATCTAACATTCATGTAATCTAAAGGTTCTGTCAAAATAAAATTAAAAATAAAGAAAAACGGAAGCAATGTTTTAAGTTCACAAGTCTGAACATGAATGTTCCTAATACATATTTTACAAGTCTCTAAATAACATGATATAATCTCAGGAGTCCATGTCTAAATCAATATGTTTTTGTGATTGAGTAAACATTAATAAGCATTAACATTCAGTAATGTATTCCATTAGATCAATGTACTATATATTAGAAAGGTGTTTTCTTTCCTTAAAATTATTAGAAACCTCTTCTCACTTTTGTATCTCAAATTGATTTTGTGTTTAGAATTGCTTCTAAATAAGTAGGTCTTCTGATATTTACATTTTAATTAACTCAAATTCATATCCATTTTGTGAAATGGGTAAGAGCTTATTATAACAGCTGCTCTGTCAACAAAGCCATGCCAATTCAGATAAGCATTATTTCCTGTAGAAACACCTTGATAAGCAGTAAAGAAGCAAAATGTATCTGTGACAGCAGCTTGGAATAGAAAGTGACAATTGGGGTCATAATTTTTTGAAGAACCTCAAGTTGCATAGAGTAATTACTTTATATAAGAGAAAGAAATAAAGTTTTAAAGTTCTTGATGGAGATGTAGAAAGAAAATGAAGGATGGAAAAGAAGATTAGTTAGAGAAAGGAGCCAGTGAAATGTTATAAGACTATGGGAATATAGAAGGTGAGGGACAACTGGGAAATTCTTTTGTGGGGTAGTGGTTATATTACTCTTAGAATAAAGAGACCAAATGAAGTCTTCACACCCATAAAATACAGGCATATATCATTTTATTATGTTTTAATTTATTGTGCTTCACAGATATTGTGTTTTATTTAAATTGAAGGTTTGTGGCAAATTACATTGAGCAAGTCTATTGGTGTAATTTTTTCAAAAGCATATGTTCACTTCATTTCTCTGGGCCATATTTTAATTAAGGTATGCACATTGTTTTTTTAGACATAGTACAATTGCACACTTAATAGACTACAGTATAGTGTAGGCATAATTTTTATTTGCACCGGGAAACCAAAATTTTTGTACCTCACTTTACTGTAATATTTGCTTTAGTGCAGTTGTCTGGAACTGAACTTGTGCTATTTCCAGTGTATACAGTATTGAGATGCCCATAAAATATTAAGGAAATCACAGTCTTTCAAAACAAAATTGTCTACTCAATGAATCAAAGACATGGGCTTTCAGTTATTTAGATTTGGGTTTAAATTTGCAAAATGATATTAATTATAATTCTGATTTTGAGAAAGTTTTACCTACTCTTAATTTCATATTATTAATGGGATTCAATGCATCCCCAACCCAAGATTTGCACACTTGTAATGTTTTCTGCCCAAGACTTCCTAAATTATGGACTTGGGTCAGAGCTATAGCTTCTATTGCAGTTACAGAATGAAGGGCCCCTGTGGTTGTTCTTACAGGGCTTCCTAACTTTCTTAGTTATGTCTGTACCATGCCTCTCTTTTCCTGCTAAACATCACCAGGGTTTTGCAATCTTGTTTTAGACATGAGATTCCCTAGAATTCCCTTGACATGGAGATATGCACAACTTGGACTTGAAGGGTATGTAATATCTCATGTTGTTTAATTTCACCAGTAGGAGAACACAGCTAGCAGATAAGTACATTTTTTCCCTTATTTCTTTGGAAACTTGTGTTTTGCTGATGTGCTGGTTGGTTTAATGAGTTTGCTCATCACCTCTGAATGATAGTGTAACAAGTGATTGTGTGTATGAAAACTTTGAACCAAATTGTTTTTTTGTTATTCTTTTGTTTGAATAAGATAACATGTAAAATTTGATTAGAAAAAATATTGTAAGTTAGTAATGTGGACTGGGCATATAATATGTAAAGTTTTATGGTATTATTTTATTGAACACTAATAAATGAGAGAAGTACAAGATTTTAGACTGCTCATTTCCAAAGAAATGCCAATACAGTAGCCTTAGGCTGAAAAATTGCTCAACTTTCCATGGGTGTCCAAGTCCTAATACCCAGAATCTGTGATTTTGTTTCCTTTCATGGCAAAATAGACTTTGCTGATGCAATTAGTTAAGGATATTGATATGCTGTGATTATCTTAGATTATCTGGCTATGCCAAATGTATTAACAAAGGAATTTACAGAAGAAAAAGGCAGGGGCATCAGAGGTGGAGATGGAGATATGTTGATAGAAGAAGGTTTGAGTGATGGGATTGCTGGCTTGAAAGGACCCACAAGTCAAGGAAGAAGGCAAACCTGTAGAAATTGGAAAAGACAAGGAAACAGGTTGTTTTATAGAGCAACCAGGAGGAATGCAGACTCCAGAAACTTTCATTGTTATGCAACAAACCCATTTTAGATTTATGCCCTTTAAATGTGTGAGGTAATTTTCTGTTGGTTTAAGCCACAAAATTTGTGGCAATTTGTTTCAGCAGCAATAAGAAACTAAAACATGGGACAGAAAATTAATTTTAGAGATTGATTATGTATAAACCAAATTAAAATGAAGAAAATGTTAGTTTTCTTTTTTGTTCTCAGTTCACTTAACAACACATATTGGATTGGTAATATTTCAAGTGAGTTTAGCATTATTGCTTCAATTTGTTTATCTAGCCAGAGGCATAGATAATTACTTTTTACTAGGAAATATGCTTCTCTAATTGCTAATAAATTAGCTTGTGAATCCAAAAATATTTATAATAAATTAAGATCAAATAACTAAATAACAAAAATATGGAAAATTAATGTAATCAAAATTGTGCCAATTTTGTACCTTGAAACCAGAAATATCCATGGTATATATTGACCTTTCTGCTATCAGCTCTTCTCTTTATCCATGACCAATGCTAGAAATTCATACACTGACATGAGAATCAGTTCTAAGATTTGGCTCATTGTTAACATGCCTTCAGATGTTATAACTTTAATTTATTGCTAGTCCCCATCTTCATTTTGCATGTCATGCTTACTCTCCCTCAATCAATCCAATGTCCAAAGCATTTTATATATTCAAAGATATGTCTTATGACTATCAGTTCCTTGAGAAATAGTACCACTCTTAAATCACTGTGTTTTCTTCTAACATCATTTTCTCATCTAATAACACTAAATAAAAGTGTGAGAAGTGCATTTGATATTATGTTTTTATAACAAAGACAATTTTATAGATCAGTGTCTAGCATAAGAAAATATAATTGTATGCCATATTGAATCAACACAAACACTTTCCTTTGTGTACATTACAGATGAGAGGGATGTAAGGTAGAATCCTTTTTCTTTTTTTCATAATATTGTGCCATATTTTCTATTCCATGTGTTTTCAAGTACTCTTATATTTGGATTTTATTTTCACTTACAGTTTTGTTATCTGATGATTTAAATTGACTTAAAAGCAGGGGTTCTTAACCTATTTTGTTCCATGGACTCCTTTGCCAGTCAGGTGAAAATCATGGACCACTTCACAGATAGTTTTATAACACAACCACACCAGCATGCCCCCACAACAATGTTTTTTTGAATTTTCAATACAAGCTCATGGGCCCCTGAAAATTTTCCATAGACCCCTTCACCCTTGCTTTAAAGTGAGGATAAACTATGGGCTAAAAAGATTGTGAAATTAATGGAAAAATGGTATAATTAAATGGGAAAATAATAAAACTTTTAAAGATTGACTAATGGATGGAGATGACAAAGAAGATGGTCAGGTTCTCAAGTACCACCCAAGAAATGATTCTAGCATACTTCCACAACTATCAGGCTGTCTCTTCCTTTTTTTGAGAAATGACATATTTTGTTCACTAAGATAAATGTATTTACTTTCAAATTATAGTTTATTAAATATGTTTGTTTTATTTTTCCAATTGATACCTTTTATATCTGAAATAATTGGCTGGATATTTTGTGTTGAATTAAAATGCATTAAGATTTATTTCGGGGCCGGCTCGATAGCCCAGTGGATAGGGCACCGGCATACCACATGGGAGGCCCCGGGTTCGGTTCCCAGGGACCTCTCCTAGTGGGCAGACCACCTTGAGAATGGCAAGCCACCGTGGGCGGGCTGGAGCCGCCGTGGGCAGGGCAAGAAGCTGCCACGGACATGGCAAGAGCCGCCACGGGCAGGGCAGGTCGCCCGCGGATGGAGCGCAGTCAGCCACCCACGAACTGGAAGCCGGCCGGGAACCGACGCAGAGACCGCCCACAAGCGGGGAAAGCCACGCCTGCGCAGTGACCACTCTCGGCGCGTCGCCGCAGCGGGGGGAAGGGGAGATATGTAATAAAATAAATAAATCTTTAAAAAAAAAAAAGATTTATTTCACTGAAATTAAGTTAAGAAAAAACTAGCCATTTATTACCCTTCATTTAATAGCAGGATTTTCAGATGCAATTTTAAATTCTTAACTAGATACAGTTGTAGCTATAAACTTACATTAGTTTGCAAGAGTGGCATGAGTGCATCCTTCACATCCTTTTCCTTAAGCTATAAATCAGCATTGATATCAGTGCAGAATAAACAATCTCAACCATTTTATCAGTACCTAATGAGGTATTGGTCCTTGGTTGCAAATGTATGAGAATAGGCTACCATAAAATAGAACACAGTGATTGCAAGTAACATCAGAAGCACAGATAGAAAAGGCTTTTATTCTCCTCCTCTGAAGAACATATCCTCAAAATGGCAAGGACAACATATAAGTAGGTTATCAGAACATTGATCCAGGGAAACAACAAATTAGTTCCCAAAATGGTAAACCTAGCTGTTTCTGTACTGTAGGTATAAGAAAAAGGCAATGCTAAAAGAGGGACATCATCATATTAAAAATGGTTGATTACCTTTCAAAAATGGAAAAGTCAATCCTTAAATTCCTATGGAATTGCAAGGGATTCTGAATGGACAAGTCAGGTTGAAAACAAAGAGCAAAGTTGGAGGTCCCACACATGTTATCAGGTAGCTATTATGAATACCACACAACGAATGGACTCACTTAACAAGAATATATTGCCTGATAGTTTCAGAAGCTAGTGTCCCAATTCAAGGCTTTGGGAAGGCAATATGGTCTCCCCAAAGTCTGTAGCCATCTGTTGTTGACCTGCTTAAAATTTTGGGGGTCCTTTGGTTTACAACCCTACCTTCTTTCACATACTAATCTCTCTCTCCTTGTATCTGCTTTTCTGGTTTCCACTGACCTCTACCTTCTGGTCTCTTCCATATGCTTTCTTTAATTACATCCAAGTTTCTTCTGCTAGCTCTTTATATAAGCATAGACTAATGGAAAAACATTGAGAGTTCAAAAATAAACCCATCATCTATAGTCAATTAATTTTTGACAAGGTTGCCAAGTATATTATTTGGGGAAAGAATGGTTTCTTCAGTAAATGGTGCTGATAAAGCTGGATATGCACATGCAAAAGAATGAAGTTTGAACTTGACCTCATACCATCTACAAAATCAACTCAAAATGGAAGTCACCTATGGGGCTGGCTGTAGCCCAATGG
Source organism: Chaetophractus vellerosus (assembly GCA_004027955.1). Taxonomy (NCBI): domain Eukaryota; kingdom Metazoa; phylum Chordata; class Mammalia; order Cingulata; family Chlamyphoridae; genus Chaetophractus; species Chaetophractus vellerosus. The sequence goes on along the minus strand of PVKH010015514.1, from coordinate 5,577 downwards.
GTAGGGCTCTGGTCTACCACATGGGAGGCCCCAGGTTCTGTTCCCGGGGCCTCTTTGAGCAGGCAGATTGCCTTGAGAAGGCAAGCCAGTGCAGGCAGGGCAAAGCTGCCATGGGCAGGGCAAGCCGCCACGGGCAGGGCAAGCCACTGCCAGCAAGCAGGCCACCGTGTGGTGAGCTGACTTGGTGGGCCCCTGCAGTGGGGGGAGACTAGCAGACACAGAAGAATACAAAAATGAGCACAGCAAGAGCAAGCAGAAAAGGGGGGATATATAATAAAAAATAAAATAAAATAAAATAAAATAAAATAATAAAATAAAATAAAATAATAAAATAAAATAAAATAAAATAATAAAATAAAATAAAATAATGGAAATCACCTAAACTTATGATCTAAAACCATAAAATCCTTAGAAGAAAACATGGAGAAATCTACATAACCTTAGATTTGGTAGTAATCTCAGCTATGATATCAAAAGCAAGAGGAGCAAAGAAAAAAATAAATAAGATGGACTTCATCAAAATTAGAAACATTAGGGGAAATGTCCAAATCAAATCGTCATTAGTGCAACGTTTTCTCCCCAAGACTGTGGCAATCTGGGGCTTATTACCAGTGAACCTTGGGGCTTAGCCTGAAACATGGCAAGGAACATGGCCACATTGCCCGATTTCTTCCTTCTCTTCTAGGTTCCATTGATTTCAGCTTCAGGCAGCTTTGTCTGTCACTTTTTTTTCTCTGCATGAATATATTTCTCTTACAAAAGACCTCAGTAATAGGATTAAGACCCATCCTGATTGATATGTATCATACCTTACCTGACTTAGCCTAATCAAAATATCTTAATTAAAATAGGTTCACATCAACAGGATTGCATTATCTTTAAGAATGTGTTTTTCTGGGTGGTACATACAAATTCATACCATCACACCGTATAGCTGACTAAGGTTTAAAAACCAGAATATATAAAGAACTGCTACAATTCACCAAAAAATTCAAATCACCTTATTTATAAATGATCAAATAATATGAACAAATATTTCTTCAAAGATATATATATGGCCAATAAGCACAAGAAAAAAAGCTCAAAATCATTGTTCATCAAGGAAATGCAAATAAAAACCACATTGAGATAACACTTCACACTTGTAATAATTGCTATTATTAAAAAATATATAAAATATCAAGAGGTGTTAAAGTTGAGGAGAATTTGGAACTCATACATTGCTAGTGCAATTGTAAAATAGTGCAAACCAGATTGGCAGTTGCTTAGAAAGTTGAACATAGAATTACCACAAGACCCTATGATCTCATTTCTTGGTATTCATCCAAAAAATTGAAAGTTGGGATTCCAACAGATGATGTACAACCAAGGTCATAGTAGCATTATTCACAATAGCCAAAAGGTGGAAGCAACTCAAGTGCCCATCAAGAAATGAATGGTTAAATAAAATGTGGTATATGCATACACTGGGATATTAGTCATTCAAAAAAAAAGGAATTTAGTTTTGATACATGGCACTGAATGGATTTACCTTGCAGCCATCACATTGAGTGAAAGAAACCAAACACAGGTGAATATTACATGATGTCACTTCTATGAAACACCTAGAGTAAAATTAGGTAAATTTATAGAGACATACAGTAGATTACAGGTTACAAAGAACTAGGGTGAAGAAATTATTGCTTAGTGGGTTCAGGGAAATTGTGAATTGTATATAGGATACTAAAATAAAAAGTTTTAAATATCATATATATTAAATATGAATAATATTTGTTTTATTTTCTTTATATCATATTGTCGGCAGCACTGATTTCCAGGTTTTGGGTTATATCAAAAGAAAGATTTCTGAGATGCACCATAATTATGAGGAAGTTAGAAAACAGTTTAATAAAGGTGAAGTACACATTCAGGCATGAGTGTGGGTGTGCTACAGGGTAAGAAGTGCTCCCTCTCTAGGGGTTTCTGGTTTTATAGGCTATCATTTTGGATTAGGTTTTATAGTGATTGTAGTATTTATGACAAAGTAGGGGAAATTCATTGGGTGGTTTGGTTTCTAGGGCACTTAAAACAATCTGATCATCATTCTGGACACAAGGCAATTCATTCATCACAGATGAAGATGCCTAACAACATTGATAACTTTTAAAAATCTGTGGAAAAGCATTTATCAGCATATTATAAGTTTTTATGAAAACTGGTTAGGTGTACACTGAAATGTATATATTCACAAAAAGAAGTTAGAGAAATAGAAATTAAAATGCACCTTATCTCTTTTTTATTTTATTATATTTTTTGCAACCTGAGCTCATGCCATGTTTCCTTTCCTACAGAATGAAAAGAGGACACCCACAAGCACACCCACTGCTATTAAATCACAAAGGACTAGATGTTACAAACATCTTCCTTTAGGAGAATGCACACATTTTGAAGTTAGTAGCACACTTAATATGTAATCTAAAGTTTGGACACCCACTTTTTGGAAGCCACAGTTTGTTTCCATTTCAGCTGTGGAAATCAAAATCTATCTTATGGACCTCACGTGAAAGTGATGAGTTCATTGGTCTAGGCTGTGGTGCAGAAGGCATTTGTGATGGTTAGGCTAATGTGTCAACTCAGCCAGATAATTGTGTCCAGGTATTAGGTCCAGGAAGCACTGGGATAATTGTAATACAAGAGCATTCATGGACTTTAATCACCAGTGAATTTACTGCACAGATGGCTGATTACACCTGCATCAATCAGGGTGATTGCATCAGCAATGGGTAATACTTTTATACAAATCAGTTGAGTGCCTTAAAAGGGGAAGTGATTTCAACATTCAGAGAAAATTTCCCAGTTCATCTTTGGACAGCCAGCTTCTCCCAGAAAGTCATTAAAGACCTGTCCTTGGACTTTCATTGGAGGCCCTGGTTTGCAGCCTGCCTGTGGAACCTGGACTTGTGCATCCACACAGTCACATGAGAGACTCTTATAAAATTTCATATTATTGACAGATATCTCTGGTTGAGTCTGTTTCTCAAGAGAACCCTGATTAATACAGCTTGGTACCAGGAGTGGTTCTTGAGGATCAGAGTCTTAAACATGGGATGTCTGAGGTGGTTCTGTGAGTTTTGCAATTGGCTCTCTACTTTAATTGGACTCAAGTACACTAAGGACTCCCTTTCCAATAATGAAAATGTTGCTAACAGTCCATGGCATCATCACTGGATTCCCCTATTCCCATGCTTATAAGAAGCAAGGATCAGGGTGAGAGTGTTTTCAACACCTTAACAGAATTTTGTGGAGTCCAAAAGTACGATGTTGGTGGCTCCTCCTGAATACTCTGGATACAGTTACAAAAGGGAGAGAAGAGCTACAGTCTTCAAATTTGAAACTTAAATGCCTCATGAGTGATATGAAAGTTTCTATGTGTGCCTTGAAAGAAAATCTTGTCTCCTGTAGCCACAGACTTGAGATATCTGAGAATCAAACCTAGACTCTCATTGTACAAAAAGCAGAATTACAGAAGAAACTAAAATCTCCACCTCACAGAGTTTCTGCAATTAAAGTGAAGGCTAATTATTGGAAAGGACCAGAAACCTGAGGATTGGGAAAGAGATATATGGGATGATGATAATATTGGTGGGGACATTGGAATCTTAAATTCTTCTGAGAATTTACCAGAAAAACCTGTGATGGCCTGTCCTGTGGAGACCACACTTTGTCAACCTTGTATCATCCAGCCTCCAGCCTACCCCAGGGAGTCTGGACCTTATTCCAGCTCTGAGGTGGGTAACAGCCAAACTGAAGCCTGCACTGCCCAGCTTATGGCCTTCCCCAGGCAGTCTGGACTTCCTCACAACCATGAGGCAGGTACCAGCCAAACTCTAGCATGCACTGCCCAAATTCCAGTCTGCCCTGAGGAATCTGCCTTCCAAACCCTGCCTAAAGAAATAAATTCTGTCTCACCAGAAGAAATTACAAAGGAATGCCCTGAGGTATGTAGCCTGCAAGACATCTCTAATACCTCTCCTTACCCACACCCTCCACCCTGCTTGTCTTTGAGACCTATTACTAGACTAAAATCACAACAAGCCCCCAAAAGTGAAATGCAAGGCATGATCCATTTGGAAGCATGCTATACTCTGAAAGAATTGCATGAGTTTTCCAACTTATATAGATGGAAATCAGGGAAATATGTGTGGGAATGGCTACTAAGGGTATGGGATAGTGGTGGAAGGAATATAAAGTTGGATTAGGCTGAATTTATTGATATGGGCCTATTAATCAGAAATTCTGGATTCTTGAGGGGTAAGAAATGGCTCTAACAGTTTGTTTGGTTGGCTGACTGAAACATGGATCAAACGATGGCCTAGCATTTCTGATGTTGAGATGCCTGATTTGTCCTGGTATACAGTAGACCAGGGGATTCAAAGGCTTAGAGAGGTTGGAATACTAGAATGGATATACCATTTGAGACCTGCCCACCCACCCTATGAATGTCCAGAGGACACACCTTTAACCAGGACTGTGAGGAATAAATACTTAAGACTAACTCCATCTTCTCTGAAGAGCTCTGTGGTTGCTCATCTCTGAAGCCCAGCTATTACTGTAAGGAGGGCTGTAATGGAATTGGAATCCTTAAACATTGTGGGGATGATCGGATCTCAGGCCAGTGAAAGTCAAGTATTGGCAGTTAATCACCAAAGGCAAGGTTGGCATGACTACCGCAATGAAAGCCAGACACATTATAGTCTGTATTACATGGAGTTATGGCATTGGCTAATAGATCATGGGGTACCTAGAGGTGAAATACATGGGCACTCTACTAAATTTCTTCTGGATCTGTATAAGCAGAAAAGTTCTAGGTCGAGTGAACAATACCCTAACTCAAATTATAGATGCAGAGAATCATGGCCCCTTAATCAAACTTGAGACAGTTTACAGTCCCAGAGCCCCTTGAATGAGGAGAAGACCAGGTCCCCTTGGGGAAGGATCCTATTAAGCTACCAAAAATGTATACTGTTAATCTTCCTCCCACCTTTCCCCAGGGAGACCTATGGCCTTTTGCCAGGGTAACTGTGCATTGGGGAAAAGGAAATAATCAGACATTTCAAGGACTATTAGACTCTGCTCAGAAGTCACATTAATTACAGGAGACCCAAAACATGACTGTGGTCCACGAGTCTGAGTAGGGGCTTATGGAAGTCAGGTGATTGATGGAGTTTTAGCTCATGTCCATCCCACATAGGGTCCAGTGGGTCCATGGACTCATTCTGTGGTTATTTTCCCAGTTCCAGAATGCACAATTGGAATAGACATACTCAGTAACTAGCAGAGTCCCCACATTGGATTCCTGACTTATGGAGTGAAGGCTATTATGGCTCAAAAGGCCAAGTGGAAATCTCTAGAACTGCCCCTGCCTAGCAAAATAGTAAATCAAAGGCAATACTGGGTTCCTGGAGGGATTGCAGAGATTAGTGCCACCATGAAGGTTTGAAGGATGCAGGGGTGGTGATTCCCACCACATCCCCATTCAACTTTCCTATTTGGACTGTGCAGAAAATACATGGGTATTGCAGGATGAAAGTAGATTAT
>PVKH010015513.1:0-16070 GCA_004027955.1 Chaetophractus vellerosus | reverse complement strand
GCCAGGTAATTGTGCCCAGCTGTTGGGTCCAGCAAGCCTGGGGCTAATTGAGTTTACTGCATGGATGGCTGATTGCATCTGCATCAATCAGCAAGATTGGATCAAGAATGGATGACGCTGTTATCCATTCAGTTGACTGCTTATAAAAGGGAACTGATTTCAACATTCGGAGAGAATTTCCCAGCTCATCGTTTGACAGTGAACTTCTCCCAGGAACTTATCGAGGACCCTTCATCAGTCTTTCATTGGAGCAAACTCATCGAGGACCCTTCATCAGTCTTTCATCGGAGCCCCTGGCTTGCAGCCTGCCGGCGGAACCTGGACTTGTGTATCCCTAAGGTCACGTGAGAGACTCTTATAAAATCTTATATTTTTAACAGAGATCTCGTGTTGATTCTGTTTCCCGAGAGAACCCTGACTAGAACAACTGTCATCTATTCAGACTGCCCTGCCCCCTGCCCAGACAACAGGGTTTAGCCACCTGTGATTCCAGCTGGGGAGCAAAGAACTCATGATTTTATGCTGAGCAGTTCACCCCACAGTCCAGTTGCCTCCAGACCCATGCACCTGAGACCTCCATCCCTCAGGCTCCCATATAAGACCACCTTGGCAGGCTCCCATCCCCAATTCACCAACCTCTGCTTGAGAGAAGTGAGTGTGTCCCTATACGGACACCATCTTCCTCTCAACTCACTGATTTTAATAGAATGAAAATTAGAATCATAAAATTTGTTGAATTACTTTAAAATTTACTTTGAAAGTTCATGGTACTTTGACATTTTTGAAAGTTTTCAATGCGTGTTAAATTTATTAGTGCTTTACGGATAATCAGGAATATATTCAGTGAGCATGTAGTGTGTCCTGGGCAGAGTCCAGGAATGATTTCATTGTAAGTGGGAGATTTGCTACAGCAAAAGAGATGCTCAAATGCAGAATGTGGAGACAGTGTCCTTCCAATAATGGGAGGAGCAGACTTAGCAAGAATATTGTGTAATGGTCATTGTCATTTATTTCTAGTGTTTTGTCTTTTAAAATATCTTTGAGTTGTTACAACCAACATTTTCTATGTTCCTCCTTTGTCCCAAGTGCTGTGCTAAGTTCCCCCACTGTACCCTTTGCTCCTACTTTGATAAGCACAAAGCCAATGGAACAATAAACAAAGTGCTGGTGGCCCACACAGCTGGCTGCATTAGGGCTGGGACCCAAGTCGGGACTGCCCATGACCCTGTTGTGCATCTGTTCCTCTTTTTCCTTTAAACGTTCTGACATCAGCATTGCTCCTGGCTTCACAGCTAGTTCATTTCCAGGCCTGGACCCACCATACTGTGTGACCTTGGACAAGTTCACCTGACCTCTCTGTGCTTCTGTTTTCCCACCTGTGAAATGGGGCTAGTTATAGGATCTGCTGTGAGAAGTTGCTGCAGAGATTATCTGGGGTTAACCAAAACCTTGGAGACCAGTCTGAAAGAGAATGAATGTTCAACAAATATTAATTCTGTACATTATTCCTTGCTGACTGGTGTTCCTTTAATGCATCAACCTTTATTCATTCCACTTTTAGGCTCTTGCTAATCCTTTTCAGTTTTTGGTATTGTATCAGTTCTCCATTGACAGTCATTGTAAATACAATGGCTAATGAGCTTCAGGTTTCCAATAATCATATTTATTAAGTGCCCCTGGGGCCAGACCATCAGGACCAGCCTCTTATTGCTTCTTACATGCTGCAGGACAGGGGAGCACATTGTGACCCCTGATGTGTGGACCCCACAGCCAGTCAGGGCTGAGCCCAGATGGGAACCCAGATTCCCAAACATTTCTGGAGTCTCTTCCTAGGCACCAGGCTATGGGAGCCTTTGCTCATCAAAGGATGGTGTTTGCTTCTCCCACAGGTCTCTGCTCAGCACCAAGATGTTGGCAGAGGGTCCAGGCCACCATGATGCCTCCTAGCCCCTGTCTGCCCTGGGCCTGGCCACTCCACTGTGGCTACTGCTTGTGGCCAGATAGTCCCCCTGCTGGCCACCTCAGGATCCTGGCTGATGTCCTTGACACTGGTATCCACCATGGAACTTTATTTCCAGACTTTGCAGCTGGTCCACATTTAGGATCTGGAAATCATCATGTCCCATCCTCACATTACTGTCCCCTGTGCCCCTCACTGTCCTGTGCCCCTCACTGTCCTGGAAGACTGCAGCCCCACAGGTGGTTCTGCTGATTGATTGATTTCAGTACCAGATACCATGACCCCTTTTCATGTTGTTTGAGGGAGCAGTAGGTTGGGAAGCTCAGGATGCTCACTTTCCACCTGTGTCATCTGATTAGACTCAGAACCTGTGCCACTGGAAAAGAGGCTCTCTCACAATTATTTCCAATTACTGCTTGTTTACTTTGACCAATATAATATGCACATGGCTGAAGAGTAATACAGCATAGAAAGAATTAAAATAAAACAAAAGAGCTGCTGACCCACTGTGCCCCCTTCCAGTGACACCCAACCTTACCTGTTGCCTCCTGCTGGGCAGAGGAAGAGTGAGCTTCTTAAACTACTTAGTTTTCCTCCAACTCATCCCCCATAGTAGAAATAGCATTACTGTATTTCTTTCATACTTATCATTGTAGCATTGAATACTTTAAAATACAGTAGAATCTTGTGACTTCCCACTTTGTGAGGAGGACACTGGCACAATTCAAGCTTTCATATAAATTACCTAGTATTATCTAGTTATATATGTTTTCTCTTCAACCTTTTGCTTTCCTGTATTTCCTATTTGCCTTTCTTTTCTTTTACATTATTGGCTTTTGTCACATCTTTAAATTTCTTCCAGAATTTTGAGCTTTCCATCTGAAGACCTCGATGTTGGGTATTGTCCTTCTTTCTATCCAGAGTCTCCCTAGGCCTTAGGTAGAGCCTACTTACTGAGAGTTCCTAAATTGTTTCTCTGTGTTTGCTCCACTATATCCTGAAATGCTTCTTGTTTTTTCTCTCAGGAATCTCTTGTCTTGTTAGAGAAGGTCATCAGTGAACTTTGCATGATAAGGTTCCTGGGAGACAAAAGTCTGAGTTATCTGTCCTCACAATTGATTGACAATTTGGCAGGAATGGAATCCAGAATTGAAAATACTTTTCTCCCTCAGCAACTTGAAGGCATTTTAATTTTTTTAGCTTGCAGTGTTTTTTATGACTAAGATATCATTCTGGTGTTAATTCATTTGAAGATAATTATTTTTCCTTTCAGAGAGCTTTGATGTTTATATAATTTTTGTCTTGGTGTTCTGAAATTCCACAGTAATCATAGAGGGTATGGGTCTTTTTAAATTATTCTTGCTATTAAGTCTGTCACCTGCTAGTCACCTCACCTTGATCTTATACACTCACACTGTTCTTGGCTCATGGCTATTTACTTTCCTTTCTCTTGGATAGAGAAATACAATTTATATTTCTACTATGCTTAAACTAGAAATGATCAAATTAGAACTTAAGGTGCATTTCTTTTATGTGAGAAGGTACTAAATTTTTCCAGGGAAAAGAATGCAGAGGAAAGACAAGTTAGAGTCATATACCAAATGACTATGAAGTTTCATATGATCAGACTGTCCTGCACAGCTGGCCAATGGGGTTGGGTGGCTGCTCTGTGAACTTGAATATTTGTCAGATAGGAGGAAGTAGTTTTGTGCCTGACCAGATGGCCATTTTTTTTTTGTCTGAGACAAGGAAATTTCTTTTTTTTTCTTATAATCTTGTAGACTCAGGGCAGAAATGAATCTAGAACCTCACCTAGCTTCTCTGGTTTCTGTACACCCAGAACTATTCAAATCCATGGCTTGTCTTTAGGAATGAAAGCTACTCTACAAAACTTTTTAATTAGAGAGAAAGTCAAGAGGGCATGTTAAGGTAGTGATAGCCTACATCTAAGTGATAACTAGGTAAAACCTAATATGTAAGTATAAAAAGCAAAGAGTAAAGCCCCACCTCATAGGTAAAAAGCAAAGGCAAAATGGGGGACTGTGCAGCCATGTGAGGAACCAACCTCAATGGAGCCCATGATGTCCTGAGCTACATAGTCTTCATGATTGGTGGGGGTGGGCTGAGGATGCAGAATCTGTTGTTTAGTCACTAGGAACAGGGGCTGGCATGAGATTTGGGATTTTGCCTAATCACATCTGTGATAGATCAAAAATTAAAGACAGCAAAATTTGACTTTTTTCTCTGGAAGCAAAGATGAACAGAGAAGAAAGACAGAGACTTCTCATGTGGCCTTGCCTTTCCCAGATGATTAGTCCCAAGCAGGGGTTGAGGCTAGGTTCCCTGGCCAGTCACCCACCAGCACATATACTGCTGCCTACCTCTCTGCTTGAAAGTCCAGGTCTTGCCTACAGGCTGCTGTGCTCATTCCTCCCAGCAGTGAATTGTGCAATTTCTTTGCATGGAGGATTTGCTGGCCTTCCCTGGACAAATCCCTGGAGCACATATCTGGTGGTGGGTCCAGGCCCCAATAGTGGACCAACAGATGTGCTCTTGGGAGGCAGCCTGGCAACAAAGGCCCCAATGCAGTCTCTGGAACTCATCCTCCCCCTAGCCTCCAATGACTCTACAGGTTGCAGAGTTGGAGAGTGGGGGCCTGAGAGGCAAGTGTCTAATCCACAGACCAGGCAGGTTGACCCATTCATTGTGGATTACAAAAATAATAAAGTTGTCCCTGCTTCTACAGAAAAAGAAGGAATTGTGCCCTCAAATAACACCCCCAAATTCAGAGTAGACAGGGGCATCCCTCATTTGCCTGTTTCTGAAGTGCTGTGTTGGGCCAAAGCCCTCAAGTGTCTTCTTTTACCTACAATCACCCTGGGTCAATGAAGCCTTTTTCTGGCATTTTCTTTCCCCTGAGCAATGAGCTACCAGTGCTTGTGCTCTGCACCACTTCAGGCTACAATGATTCCTGTCCCACCCTCACTCTGGTCTAATGAACTTGTTTCCTTCTGTTTACAAACAGCTTCATTGGGGCATAATTTTCAAACTGTGAATGCACAGTTTTAGATGCTACACTTGTTGTTTGATGTATTGACATATGTATGCACCTATGAAGCCAAAACAAAGGTAATGAACACATCCACCTCCCCCAGAGTTCCCACCTGCCAGTTCACTGTCTCCTGCCTTTCCTCTGCCCCCATCCTGAGGGGCCACTGGTGTGCTTTCTGTCACTATGGATTCATTTGCATTTTATAGAATTTCATGTAAATGGAGTCTCTTGGCATTCTCTCTCTCTCTCTCTCACTCTCTCTCTCTTTCTCTTTCTCACTCTTTCTGTTTATCTCTCTTCCCTCCCTCCCTCTTCTTTTGTCTGCCCTCTTTAACTGAGCTTAATTATTTGGAGGTCCTTCCATGCAGTCTGTATCCTCTTTATTGCTGAGTAGGATTTAATAGGGTGGATGGGAATTTGTTCATGATCACCCATGTCAATCAACATCTGTGTTGGTCATTTGAGTCTTTGCAGATAATGTTGCTGTGATCTTCAGGGACATATTTACTGTGAGCAAAACCTTTGCTTTGTTTTCTCTCAGGTATAAATCTAGGAGTGGAAGGGCAGTGTCATGTGGCAGCCACCAGGCCTGGCCAGTTTGCTGTACCTATTTGTTCCCTTCTCTCCCTTCCACCAACCTCTAGTGGGTCCTTGCAGCCTCTTCTGGGTCAGTCCTGGGAGCCAAAGCTCTTGGTGATGGGAGTCAGGTATCCAGATATCCTACCATGACCCTGCTCCCAGAACCACTGAAGCTGGTCTATGGATCTTCCTTCTTGTGAGAGTTTGTGTGCAGTGAGGAATAGTCAAGTCTGAGAGAGCAGGTGTGGGGTGAGCCTTCAAGTCCACTGGGGCTGGAAGTTGCTGAGCAGGTGAAACTTGACTAAGATTGGAGGACATGGCATGGTTGTGACAGAATCAGTGCAACATCTTCAAGGATAACAAATAGAAAAAGGGTATGGTACAGAATGTTTTCCCAGGGCTGAGGGGCAGACTGCAGAGCAAATAGAGTCCTCAGTACAGGTGGCTTCATATCCTGCCCCTTGTCTTACCACCTCCCATCATTTCACATGAATGCATTAGGAGCTGCCAATTCTCACCAGCCTTCCTCACATCCACCCCCATTCTGAAGAGCTAGGACCATCACTCAGACTATGCTCAATCACATCTCATTTCATTCACCAAAACTCTGCATGTCCAAGTTTTGAACATATATATCTGTAATGTTATAGACCCAATGTGCCTGCCATTCTCTGGAGATGCTGAGGAAACTTCAGCATGCCCACATCTTATTGGGGGGGGGGGGAGATGGAGCCACAGGTGTCTGACTATTCTTCTGTGCAGAACAAAATCACCTGCTATTGCCCAGAGAGGCTGGGGAGACACCAACTCCTTCTTTTCTTATCAGGGTTGGCTGTAGAGCCATGGAACACACAACTGTCCAGTTTGTGCAGGCAAAAATGCCTGCAGGTGCCCAGAGAGGCTAAGAAATCACCAACCCCCTTCAATCCTATGAGGGGCATGGATGGAATCCCAGGTACTCAAAAATCCAGTCCATGTGAGCCAAAATCACCTGCAGCTTTCCAGAGTGGTTAAGAGCACATAGCTCCCTTCCTAACCTGTTGGGGAGTGAGTATGGAGCTAAACATGTCTGAGTATCCAGCCTGTGCTAGTGAAAACCACCTGCATTTGAACAAAGAGTACAGGCCCCATCCACCTTCCTACTGCTGGAGGTGGAGCTGGAACCTACTAGAGCAGATATCTGATTAGAGTAAAAAGAAGTCAGTCCCTACCATCTCTGTGATTTTCAATCAGCCCTGCCTCCCCTCATGCTAAGGGCAGAGTTAAAATGGTGTCTACCAGGCTTTTTCTGACTTGGACTGGTTCAAACTTTCACTGTTCTTAGAATTATATTCTAGCCAGCTGAATTTACTAATCAGTAGCTGAAGTCGGTGCCTGACCATCGCTTCTTCTCCTGTTTTGGGGAAATTTTGCTTCCAATTCAAGCCATGGACCTTCAATGCAGATGGGCAGCCTCTTCCTTCCATTCTTTCAGGGATATTTCAGAATCATCTTTTGGTCTTCCGGGCCCCTCAAACAGGTGCTTTGGACAGCTCTGGGTGATTACTAACTGCCTTGTAGGATGAGGTGTCCGATGGATATTCTTACTCTGCCACCATGTTGGAACACTCTCCTAGCCCTATGATTATTTTTTAGGAGGTACTGGGGATTAAACCCAGAACTTGAACATAGGAAGCAGGTGCTCAACCTCTGAGCTACACTTGCACCCCCTATGGATTTTTTTAAAAATTGTTATTTGTTTATTTATTTATTTATTTCTCCCCCCTCAGTTTTTGCACTCTTTGCTAATCTTTTTTTAGGCAGCACCAAGAACCAAGCCTGGGGCCTCCCATGTGGGAGGGAGGTGCCCAATTTCTTGAGCCACCTCTGCTGCACCCTTATGGTTTTCAAAACCTTTTATTGTACTACTGTTTATACAACCTAAAATTTTCCCTTTTAATCCCATTCAAATATATATTTCAGTGGTGATAATTGGGTTCATAATGGTGTACTGCCACTACTACCATCCATTACCAACAGGTTTCCATCATCCTGAACAGAAAATCTGTACCAATTAAGCATTAACTACCAGTTGCCTACAACCATCCATCCCCTGTTAAACTGTATTCTATTTTCTGACTCTATGAGTTTGCTCATGTTAATGATTTCATATCAGTAGGACCATACAATATCTGTCTTTTTGTGACTGACTTATTTCATTCAACATAATGCCTTCATGGTTTATCCATCTTGTCACATGTATCAGAATTTCATTCCTTTTTAGGACTGAATAATATTCCATGGTGAGGTATCACATTTGGTTTATCCCTTCATCCATTTATGGACACTTGGGAGGCTTTGATATTTTGGCAATTGTGAATAATGCTGCTGTGAACATAGATGTACAAATATCTGTTCAAGTCCCTTCTTTCAATTCCTTTGGTATATACCTAGTATATACCAAAAACTAGGGATTGCTTGGTCATATCATAATCTTATACTTAAATTTCACAGGAACTGCTGAACTATTCCAGATTGGTTATTTGGATATCTTCTTTTTAGAAATACTTTTTCAATTCTTTTATCCATTTTTATATTGGGATGTTTAACTTTTTGTCATTAAGTCATAGGATTTAAAAATATATTGTGGATATTAGACCCTATCAGATATGTGGTTTCAAAATATTTTCTCCCCTTCTGGGATGTGCCTTTTTACTTTCATGATGAAGTCCTTTGGTGCACAAATTTTTAAAATTTTTATGAAGTACCATTTATCTACTTTTTCATTGTTACTCAAAATTTCATGTAAGGTCTAAGAAACCATTGCTTAACTGAGGGTCCAGAAAATGCTTATCTATGCTTCCTTTTGGGAATTTTATAGTTTTGGGACTTATGTTTAGGTCTTTGATCTATGTTGAGTTTATTTTTATATGGTGTGAGATAGGGATCCACCTTTATTCTTTTGTATGGGGATATCCAGTTTTCTCAGCACCATTTGTTGAAACAACTATTTTCCCATTGAGTAGAATTAGCACCCTGTCTAAAATCAGTTGGCCAGGGAGCAGGTGTGGCTCAAGCAGTTGTGCACCCACTTCCCACAAGGGAGGTCCCAGATTTGGTTCCTGGTGCCTCCTAAAGAAGATAATGAGCAGAGAATGAGCAGACCTCAAGCAAAAACATCAAGCAGACAAGCAAAAACAAGGAGCAGACAATGTACAATGAGCAAAAAACAGTGTACAGACAATGAGCAAACAACAAGAAGACAATAAGCAAAAAATACAAAATGAACAGGGAGTGGGTGTGGCTCAAGTAGCTGAGAGCCCACCTCCCACATAGGAGATCTGAGTTTCAGTTCTCAGTGCCCCTATAAAAAAACAGACAATGAACCATGAGCAAAAAACAAAGAGCAGACAATGAGCAAAAATGAGTAGACAATGAGTGCAAAACAATGAGCAAACAATGAGTAAACCGATGAGGTAGTCATGGGGCGGTGAAATCAGTTGGCCATAGATGTGAAGGTTTATTTCTGAACTCTCAATTCAATTCCATTGAGCATTATGACAGTCTTGGTGCCATCACCATGCTGTTTTGATTTCTGTGTCTTTGTTTTAAATTTTAAAATAGGGAAGGGTAAGTCCTTCAAATTCATTCTTCTTTTTCAAGATGGCTTTGGCTGTTTGGGTTCCCATACCCTTCCATATGAATTTGATGATGCCTTTTCCATTTCTGCAAAGAAGGATGTTGAAATTTTTGTTGGGATTGTGTTAAATCTATACATCACTTTGGGTCGAATTGACATCATAACAGTTTGTAATCCTCCAATCCGTACACATGGAAGTTCCTCTCATTCATTTAGGAGTTGTCTGATTTATTTTAGCAATGTTTTACAGTTTTCTGTGTAGAAGTCCTTTACATCCTTGCTTAAATTTATTCATAGATATTTGATGCTTTTAATTGCTATTGTGAATGCAATATTTTCCTTCATTTCCTCTTCTGATTATTCATTAGTAGGGCATGAAACACTACTGAATTTTGGGTGTTGATCGTGTACCATAATATTTTGATGAACTTATACAATTACCTCTAGTAGTTCTGTTGTGGATTATTCAGGAGTTGTTATATATAGGACCATGTCATCTACAAATAGGGCTTTTACTTCTGCCTTTCCAATTTGGACACTCCTTATTTCTGTTTCTTGCCTAATTGCCCTGGCTAGAATTTCTAGTACAAAGTGAAATAACAGTGGTGACAGTGGAAATACTTGTTTGTTTCTGATTTTAGAGGGAAAGCTTTCCATGTTTCACCACTATTTATGATGTTAGCCATGGGATTTTCATTTATGTTCTTTATCATGCTGAAGAACTTTCCTTATATTCTTAGATTTCTAAGTCTTTTTTTGGAACAGGTGCTGTGTTTTGTCAAATGTTTCTTCTACATTAATTGAAATAATTGTGTGATTTTCCCCTTTGTTCTGTTAATCTTAAAGTGATGTACAATATTCATTGATTTTATTTTGTTGAATCACTCTTGCATAACAGGTATATATCACTCTTGATTGTGGTGTATATTTCATTTAATGTGCTGTTAGATTCAGTTTGCTTGTATATTGTTGAGGATTTTTACACCTGTATTCTTAAGAGATATTGTTCTGTAATTTCCTTTTCTTGGGGTAGTAATATCTTTATCTGGCCTTTTTATTAGGGTGATATTGAGTTGAGTAGTCTCCTCTTCAGGTTTTTGGAAGAGTTTAAGCATGATTGGTATTAATTCTTCTTGGAATGTTTGGCAAAATTCACCACTGAAGGCATCTAGTCCTGGCTATTCTTTGTTGGAGGTTTTTTATTACTGTTTCAATCTCTTGATCAGCTATTTGCCTCTTGAAATCTCCTATTTCTTCTTGAGCAAGTATAGATACATTGTGTATATTTTGAAATTCATCCTTTTCATCAAGGTTAACTATCTTGTTGGTGTACATTTGTTCATTATATTCTCTTATAATCCTTTTTTTATTTCTGTGAGATAACTAGTAATGTCTGCCTCTTTCCTTTCTGATTTTATTTATTTGCATCCTCTCACACTTTCTTTCATCAGTCTAGCTAAAAATTGTCCATTTAATTCAAGTTTTCAAGGAACCAAATTTTGTGTTCATTGTTTATTGTTTTAAACTCTATTTAATTTAATTCTGCTATAATCTTTTTATTTCCATCTTTCTGCTCACTTAGGATTTAGTGTGTTCTGTTTCTTCATCCTCCAGTTGTAAGGTTAGCTCTATGATCTGAGATCTTTTTAAATGTAAGCATTTAAAACTGTAATTTTCCTTCTCAACACTTCCTTTGCTGCATCCCATCATGTATATATTATATGCTTGATGGTGCCCTATAGACCTCTCAGGTTCTGTTTGCTTTTATTTTATTCTTTTCTCTTTCTGTTCCTCAGTTGGAATCACTTCAATTTTTTTGCCTTCTAGTTCACTGAGTCTCTATTCTGCCAGCTCATACCTGTTGTTGAAACACACCAGGGAATTTTTCATTTAAGTCATTGTGGTCTTCAACTCCAGGATTTCTGTTCATTTCCTTTATAAAATTAGTATTTCTTTACTGAGATTCCCATAATATTCATTCTTCATTTTCCTGATATCATTTTATTTTTTTCACATTTTCCCCTCAATATCCTTAAGCATATTGAGGATCATTTTTTAAAAGTCTTTGTCTTTAGACTTTAAACTCTGACTTTAGATTTTTTTTAAACCAGACTCTGTCCAAGTCTTGTCTTCTCCTTTGATGGTTTCTTTGTTTTTATGTTGTTTCTTTGGATGGGCCATCATGCCCTGTTTGCTTGTGTCTTGTATTCTTTTCTTGCACAATGTACATTTTAATATTTTAAAGCTTTAACTCTGGATTAGACCCATATCTATTTGCTCCTTAAGTTTGTTTCCACGGAGTGATATAGCAGAGATTTCCATAAGTACCCAGAGATAAGAAAATTGAACCAATGGAAAAAAAGAAAACAAAGAAATGCACACATTTCACAGTCTTGGCAAATTACTCTGTGGCAGTTTCCTTCAGAGCTTAGCCTTTATATAAAGACCTGCCTGAGGTGAATGTTAAGTACAGGGTACTTTCTGTGGTATCTGAGTCTATGAGAACCGTGCTTCTTGTCCTGGGCCTCTGCTACATCATGGCCTTCGGAATTTCACTACTTACTGAAATTGGAATGCCCTCTCTACATATTCTGAAAAAGACCCCTCCAGTGCTCCATTTTATGACTTAATGCAGGTAATACTTTGTCCTAGGTGGCTTTGAATGTCTTGTTTCTTACCCTGCCTTAGTGTCTGTAAGCGCCTTCATCTTGCAGGACAAGTTCTAGGAGTTCAAGCCTGAGATGAATTTCCTGGTTCATTCTTTCAGGTGGCACCAACATACAAAGACCCCAAGTATTTATGTAAAGATTACTATGCTCCTTCCAGATCCAGGTCAAGAACCCACAGTGGGAGCACAGATGACTCCATGCCACAATGGGGAAGAGTTAGAGAAGGTTCTAACATGGACACCATGAGATTTGACTTCAATATTTAATCCTGTGTGTTCTTGATTCAGCCATTGCCCAATTTATTTTAACCTGTAACTCTTTTCTAAGTTTTGAAGAAGATGGCTAGGCCAGTTTTTGCTAGTTGTTAATGGCTATGTGAGGGAACAGCACTATTGAACATTTTACACCAACATCTTTTTTGACCTTAAGACATCAACTGACTTTTTAATTTTCTTAACCAATCAATGTTATTGATACATATTTATAAGGCATAAATCCATCAAAAGTGTACAATGAATGGTATTCAGTATAATTACATAGTTATACATTCATCACATCCATCATTTTTAGAGTATTTTCATTATTCCTATAAAAATAATAAAAACAAACAAAAATCATCTCTCTATCACTCTATGCTTCCCCTGCCTTACATAGCAGCTATTTTCTCTAGTATATTTGTATATATATTTTGTAAAAACTGTCATATATTTAATATCACCCATATTCATGTTTTACATAAGGTTTCACTATGTTATTTTTAAGCTTTCCTTCTAGTAATATACATGACCTTAGACTCTCCCTTTCAAACGTGGTCATACCCATATAATAGCTCCACTAGATACAAATTCTATGATGTGCTTTCACCATTTCTACTCATTTCCAAAGATTTACAAACAACCTTTTAACCAATTCTGCACAGATTAGCCATCAGCTTTCCATTCTCTACCCTCATTATATTTTCTGATGACCTATATCCTAATTATGAACACTATGAGTTTATATAATATATTTATTCCATAATAGCACAACAATACAGTATTTGTCCTTTTGTGTCTGGCTTGCTTCACTCAACACAATGTCCTCCAGGTTCATCCATGTTGTCATGTGCTTCAAAACTTCATTTCTTCTTACTGCTGCATAATATTCCATCTTGTATATATACCATAATTTGTTTATCCATTAATCAGTTGATAGACAACTGGGATGTTTTCATCTTTTTGCAATCATTAATAATGCCACTATGAACATCGGTGTGCTGATATATTTTGGTATATATGCTCTCAGTTCTTCTGGATATATCCCTAGTAATGGCATTGCTGGGTCCCATGGAAAATCTATATTCAACTTCCTTAAGAATTTCCAAGCAGTCCTCCACAGTGTCTGTGCCATTCTACATTCCAACCAGCAGTGACTAAGCCTTCTTATCTCTCTACATCCTCTCCAACGTTTACATTTTCTGGCTTTTGAAAATATATTTTTTTCATTTTTAAAGAAGCTTTAGATTACACAAATTTTACATAAAAAATAAGGGATTTGCCGATGCCCCACCCCCTCTGCCTCCCACACTCTCCCACATTAACACCATTCTTCATTAGTGTGGTTCATTCATTACAATTGATGAACACATATTGAAGGATTGCTACTAATTATGGACTACAGCCCACACCATAGATCACGCTTTATCCCACACAATTCTGTAAGTTATGACAAAATATACAATGGCCAGTATCTGTCACTGCAATATCACACAGGACAAATCCAGTGTCCCCAAAATGTCCCATACTATACCTATTCTTCCCTCTCCCATCCCTCAGAACATCTTGTGACCACTGCCTTTATATCAGTGATAAGAGCTCTTACATTGCTAGACTAATAAGTCTATAGTAGAATAATAATGTCTACTTTAATCCACTGTTCATTCCCCAATCTTGAGGATTTGGTGATGGTGATGCCACTCTACTTCTACTTGAGAGGGAGCTTAGATCACATGGGGCAGACTGATGGAGCTATCTTGCTTGCAGTTTCAGAAATTGCCTGTTCTTTGGGAAGGGCATTGCCCAACATCATGTGTTTGTTGGTTTCCCTGGGTGAGACCAATGAACTGGAAAGTAGGTGTTACAACTTTGCTGAGATTCAAGGCTCAAAGATTTCTGACTTTTTAATAGTGGTCTGTCTAATAGGTTTCAAATGATACCTTACTGTTGTTTTGATTTGCATTTCTCTAATCATTCATGATGTTGAACATTTTTTCATGTGTTTCTTTGTCATTTGTATTTCTTCTTTGGATAATTGTCTTTTCAAGTCTTTTGTCCATTTTTAAATTGGGGAGTTTGTTTTTTATTGTTGAGTTGTATGATCTCTTTATATATCATAGATATTAAACCTTATCAGATATGTTATTTCCAAATATTTGCTCCCATTGAGTCAGCAGCCTTTTCACCCTTTTGACAAAGTCCTTGGAGGTTGAAAGGTGTTTAATTTAAAGAGGTCCCAATTATATACTTTTTCTTTTGTTGCCTGTGATTTGGGTATAAGGTTTAAGAAAATTCGGCCTAGCACAAGCTATTGAAGATGTTTTCTTGCATCTTCTTTTAGGAGTTTTATGTTTGTCATATTTATATTATAGCCTTGATTCACTTTGAGTTAGTTTTTGTATAAAATGTGAAATAGGTGTCCTCTGTCTTTCTTGTGGTTATGACTATCCAGTTCTCCTTGTAGCATTTTTTAAACAGACTGTGCTGGACCAACTGGGAAGGTTTGAGAACCTTGTCAAAAATAACTGTAGAAGTGAGGGTCTATTTCTGAGTTCTAGATACAGTTCCATTGGTCAATCTGTCTGTCTTTATGCCAATACCATGCTATTTTTACCACTGTATCTAAGTAATATGCTTTAAAGTCAGGAAGTAAGATTCCTCCAAATTTTTTCTTTTCTAAGACATTTTTGGCTCTTTGTGGTCCCTTACCCTTCCAAATAAATTTGATAATTGGCTTTTTGATTTCTATAAAAAGTCTAATGCTATTTTTATTGGGATTGCATTGAATATGTAAATGAGGTTGGGTAGAATCGACACCATAATTATATTTAGTTTTCCAATCCATGAACACGGAATGTCCTTCCATTTATTTATGTCTTCTTCAGCTTCTTTTAGCAATGTTTTAGAATTTTCTGAATACAGGTCCTTTATGTCCTTGGTTAATTTATTCCTAGTTAATTGAATGTTTTAGTTCCTATTATGACTGGATTTTTCTTTAATTTCCTCCTCTGATTGGTCATCAATATTTTATAGAAACTCTATTGATGTTTGTGTATTAAGTTTGTACCCTGTCACTTTGCTGAACATGCTCTTAATTCTAGTAGCGTTGTTGTGGATTTTTCAGGATTTTCTAGATATAGGATCATATCATCAGTGAAAATTAAAGTTTTTCTCCTTCCTTTCCTATTTGGATAATTTTATTTTTTTATCTAGCTTAATTGATGTAACAGGAACTTCCAGTAAATTGTTGAATAACAATGGTAACAGTAGGCATCTTTGTCTTGTTCATGATCTCAGCAGAAAATCTTTCAGTCTTTCACTATTGAATACAATGCTAGCTGTAGATTTTTAAAAATTAATTTTCTATTTATTTTGTATATATCTATATACATTTTTAGGATTCATTGATTACATGAATGTTACACAGAGATTCCAGGAGTACCCATATGCCACCCCCAACCCCTCCCACAACCCCCCACATGCACATCCCTCAGTGTGGCATAACGCCTCTAATAGATATACACATTTTGGGGCTTTGCCATCAGGCATAGATCACAGTTCAGGCCATAGACAACCCTCTCTTCCTTACAGTTCTGAATGATACATTATCATACAAACCGGCCTACATCCTCCATTGCAGCATCATCCATGACAATACCCAGGTCCCCCCACCCAAAAAAACCCACATTACAATACCTCTTCCCTCACCCTGCTCCCAAAGTGTCCAATGGCCCTGGATCCACATAATTTTGCAATTTCTTGCATTGCATACATCATAAGTCTATATCAGGTTCCAACAAGTCCATTCTAGTCCATAGTTGTTCCACCAATCTTGAGAAGTCTGGAATGGTAAAGTGCCCTCCACCATGGAAGGGATTATCCTGCCTGCAGCAGCAGGCTCTCTGGATTCCCCTGCATAGCCGTCTTCCATCATCAA